>JAFMOC010000036.1:3755000-4005000 GCA_019802505.1 Corydoras sp. C115 | reverse complement strand
TCTGTTGGTGTGACCTTTGGTTGCTGTTTGAGATAAACCTCTTGATGTGTTGAGTTTGCAATGCCACTTTGAAACTCTCCACTACTAGATGAACTACTTAATGCCACAGTTAAATCACTGGCCATGTTATAACCCATATTGCAACCAGCAGTCATTAATTGACCCAAGTGATCCAAGTAGTTGAACTTCTGCGATTGAGAGGTGAAAGTGGTCCCATTTTGTAAAGAGCATTCTGATTGTATCGGGTTTTGGCTATGATGCTGCTGCTTTTCATTGGATTCTTGCAACTTCACATTGATTTGGGAAAGTTCTTCGAGACTCTGTTGTTGATGGTTCCATAGTCCATTTTGAACTCCAGTTACTGCATTAATAAGTGCAGAATTTTGTATAGGATAAGGAATCACACCAGATTCACTAAGCTGTGGCTCAGAAAGCCAGCTTCTGTACTTCTGTTTCAGGGACTGAATGCTAAAGTGCTGCTGCATCTGCTGTGGAAGATGTAGGATGGGTGGTGGTGGTTTGATAGGTTGGAGGGGCAAATGGGAAATTGAAGTAGCTGAAAAAGATTTATCTGAGACTAGAGGAATTGGAACAGAGTTCGATGTACTTTGAACTGAGTCTGAAAAGTCCTGAACATTAAGGGGAAGGCTTTCCACATTGTTTGTCAGACTCTCCAGAGAATTGTGAATATATGACAGGATCTCGTTGTTGGTAAGGAGATCACTGAGCGATGGGACATATTCTTGATCCATATCCACCTGCATCATTCTCTCATCCAGGAGGAGAAGCTCAAGTTCCTCAGCATTTAGTCCAAGATTTTCCAGTGCATGAAAGAGCTCACTGTTGGAGCAACTTTCTTCGTTCTCCAATGATAAAGAATCAAGTGTGGCCAACAATGGGTCAAAACTTGTTGATACCTCTACACTGGAAATTCCTGTTATTCGGTTTGGTGTCAGATTATAGCTCCCACTTCCCACAGTTGCAGACAAGGCACTAGGATCCTCTGGCAGTGGAAACAGACTACTGTGGTGTGGTATTTTGCTGTCCACTGCAGGCTGGCAGACATAAACAGACTTATCTTGCCTCATCATCACACCCAGCAGTGAGCTTGGGTTAGGTGTGTCTTTAGCATATTTATCCCCTTTTGCATTTTTGGATTTCCCACTCTTGCCTTTGGCCACCACATTATCACAAAAGTCAGGAACAGGAAAGCTTATTTGATATAACAAAGCCTCCCCTGTTGCAAAGGTGAAGGGGAGGTGCATAGAGCGATTCCTTAGATGCTCACCTCCTTCTTCTTCCCTAAAATACAAAAGAATTGAATGAATCAAGTTTCATCCCCAAAGCTAGCATTTCAACTTAATTAATAATTATGATTATTTTAGATCCATTATATTAGGCCCAATATTTAATTCTCTTCACTGGCTCTGTGTCGCTACCTGCATTTAGTACAAGGCTCTAGTTTTCTAAGATACACCCTGACTTATTCATTACACTCTAGTGAGTGGGAATGTTGCCTGGTGATTTAACTTCACCGTGTGGGTTAGTTCTCATTCTATATCGCTGACCATTGCTAAATGGTGGAATGATCTTCCCAACCTTTGTTAGTAATGCCGGGACATTTAGCATTTTCAAGAAACAACTCAAAACACATCACTTCCAAAACACTTGCTACTTACTACTAAGATAAATAGAAAAAAGTTGAGGTAAATTTAGATTTAAAGTGGGAGCAACCCGAACAGACATTTGAGACGAAGCGTAAAAATAAAAGGCTTTATTAAACTCCGAAATTACCAAAAACTAAAGTAAACCTGGCTCGAGGGCTGACAAAACAAACAAAAGAAAACAAACAAAAGAGGTGATGTACGTATGGGCTTGATCTGTGAGACATGAAACGTAGGGTGAATCCTCATACGCGAGGGGAGGACTGATGATCCTAGCAATGCGGTAAGGACCAATGAAGTGGGGTGTCAGCTTGCGCAATGTGGAGCGAAGGGGAATGTTCCTGGCTGAGAGCCACACTAGTTGTCCTGGTTTGTAACGGGGCGTGGGGTGGCGGTGGCAGAGGTGGTGTTTAAGGCGGTAGGGAGTTTAGGCAGGGCAGTGAGGTGGGCGGCTTTGGAGAACCGGTCGGCAATAGTGATTATAGTGGTTTTACCGTGGGATTCAGGCAGACCTGTCACAAAATCCAATGCTATATGGGACCATGTTCGGCCGGGAATGGGAAGAGGATGGATAAGACCGGCAGGTGGCTGATGAGAGACATTGCACCGGGCGCATGTGGGACAGGCGGCGACATATTCCTCTACATCTCTTTTCAACAGGGGCCACCAGAAGCGTCAGCCAAGGGACTAAAGGTGCGTGTGACCCCTGGATGGGTGGAGAATCTGAAGTCGTGAGCCCATCTGAGAACAGTGGAACAGTGAGCTGAGGCTGGTTACGTAAAGACAATGGTGTGGAGTGTTAGGTGGCGCAGGATCATTGACTAGAGCAGCACGGATGGTATCAAGGATCTTCCAGGTGACAGTGGCGACTACCTTTTCTGTAGGAAAAATATGTTCATCGGGCAGGGGCTCCTCATCCTCCTTTTGAATGAAGCGCAGGAGAGAGCGTCAGGCTTGGTGTCCGGGCGGCATGTCAGTGATACAGAACCGGGAGAAGAATAGGGCCCACTGGGCCTGGCGAGAGTTTATCCTCTTGGCAGATTGGACATAGGCAAGGTTCTTATGGTCCATCCACACGACAAAGGGCTGTTCCGCCCCTTCCAGCCAATGCCACCACTCTTCGAGTGAGCAAGCAGCTCACGGTTCCCAATATCATAGTTCACCTCAGTGGGAGATAGCTTGTGAGAGAAAAAGGCACAAGTATGAAGTTGGTTATAAGCCCTGGTCCGCTGGGAAAGGACTGCCCCCATGCCGGTGTCAGAGGCATCGACTTCAACGAGGAATTGAAGAGAGGGCTTAGGCTGAACAAAGACCGGAGCGGTAGTAAACAGATTCTTGAGCTCCTGAAATGCTTCTTCAGCCGCAGAGGTCCATACGAAAGGGGACTTGGTGGAAGTCTGACGGGTGAGCGGCGTGGTGATCTGACTATAACCTTGGATAAAGCAGTGGTAGAAGTTGGTGAAGCCCAAGAATCTCTGGAGCTGCTTGGAATTGTAGGGTGTAGGCCATTCAGTGACAGCGCAGAACTTCTCGGGGTCTGGCTTGACCCTGCCTGATTCCAGAATGAAACCGAGGAACGGCACGGACTGGGAATAAAAAGTTCTTCTCTACCTTGACAAATAAACGGTTCTGTAATAAACAGTTCGAGACCTCCTCCACGTGGTGGATGTGCACTTATGGATTCAAAGAGAAAATTAGAATGTCATCTAGATATACAAATACGAAACGATCGAGGAAATCCCTGACCACATCATTAACAAGGTTTTGGAAAACCGCAGGAGCATTAATCAGACCAAATGGAAGAACGCAATATTCAAAATGGCCGTCAAAGGCCGTCTTCTATTCAACCCCCTTGCGGATGCAGATAAGATGGTATGCGTTCCCCAGGTCCAGTTTATGAAATATCTTCGCGTGGTGAAGGGCTTCAAACATTTTCAAGATCAGAGGGAGAGGATATTTGTTTCTCACAGTTATGGCATTGAGACCATGGAAATTGATACAGGGCCTTAGAGTACCATCTTTCTTTTCGAAAACATTTACATTTGGTCATTTAGCAGACACTATTATCCAAAGCGACTTACAAGGTGAACACAGGGTTAATCACAACATCCCTGGAGCAATGAGGGTTAAGGGTCTTGCTCAAGGACCCACAATGGTAACTTCAGTGGATCTGGGTTTTGAACCCCAACCTTCAGCTTGATAGCTCAACGGCCTAACCACTGAGCTACCGTGCTCTCTTATGTATAAAACCGAGCACACAACAAAGAAGAACGCCGCTCCGAGCGGTGATGAGGATGGACAGATAAGCCCCACGGCCAGGGGGATTATGTGGGAGAGTGCTGTTGTAACCAAAGAAAACCAAGCACCTCTGGAGAACGAGAGAACTGGATGACGGACAACCTGATAGTTTCCACATGATTACCCGCCGTGGCCATGCGAACCGTTAAGGTCGTGTGAGTAATGAGAGCTAGAGTATTGCCATACAAGGCCTCGAATAGGACACTCGCTTCACGGGCGAAATGCTGGTCGATGCAGTTAGTCTCTGCACCAGAATCCATGAGGGCTGATACTTTGATGGTGCCACTAGGAAGGTAAAA
Source organism: Corydoras sp. C115 (assembly GCA_019802505.1). Lineage (NCBI taxonomy): Eukaryota > Metazoa > Chordata > Actinopteri > Siluriformes > Callichthyidae > Corydoras > Corydoras sp. C115. The sequence goes on along the minus strand of JAFMOC010000036.1, from coordinate 4,000,739 downwards.
GGTCACTGGGATGGAGAAACGTGATGGTGGAGATTGATCCGGACCCGTCTGTGTATTCACTTTGACTGACAGGTCCCTCCGTTTAACCAGAGCTTACACTCGGCTTGTGGGTAGTGCGCCCCGCCGCAGTAGAGACACAGTCCCGCCTGAATCTGGCAGTCGCGTTTTTCAGTAGAATATGGTAGCATCCAATCTGTGGGTTCAGCCGGAGAGGTGTGATGAGGAGAGCCGGTGAGCTAGGTGTGTTTGGTGATCTCTGGGCTAAGGAAAGTAGCTTGGTTAATGCTCGGGGTTCGCTGGCGTTCGCAGATGCAATTGTCAATTCGCACAGCCATATCAATAAGACCTTGCAGCTCGGCGGTATTGTCCCATAGCCGGTCGCCTAAAGCGCGACAGAAAACCCCCTTCAATGCCACGTCGTTCCAGCAGTACGGTTTCCCTGGCGTAGACTGAGCAGATGGGTAGAAGCATCACCAACATAACCCGTTCGTTTGAAGACAGCTTTGAAACGGGCCAGAAACTGCTCGTAAGTGCCGACTGTGGGGTCAATCTGTGCGGTCTCGGTCAATGCAAGAGCGCGATCACGCAGGAGGCTCAGGATGAAAGTGATCTTGGACGAGTCATTGGTGAATAACAGGCTTACGACAGAAAACCAATCAGCACTGGAATAACAAACTTTGGCACATGTGGAGATTGCCACGGAATGGCTCCCGGATTAACATAGGAAGATGAGTATGTGGGCCAGTCGGTGTTTCGAAGTGTGCGGCATGGGGAGGCGGGCCGGTTGAATGGGCAGAGGAGTGGATGCAGCCGCTGTCGGTGGAAAGGAGCTGTGTAACTTGCCGGGTAAGCTCGCGCACTTGAGTAATGCCTGGTTCTGTTCAGGCAATTCACCAACCCTCAACCGTGTCGGTTGAGTCTCTCCAGATTTTCACTCCGCGAAGCCGCGGCGCGGTTCGCTTCGGACGTGTGCTCATTTGGGTGCTCCACAGTGGCCAGATTGTGCTGTGACATGCAGCGTTGGTGTGTGTGTGTTTTATTAAAAACTAAAGTAAACTTGGCTCAAGGGCCGACAAAACAGAAAAAAAACAAATACAACTACGATAATAATCAAGTCGACAGTGCTCAGAGGATGAGACGAGAGATCCGGAAATGGGAACAAAGCGGGAGGTCAGAACACAGGTAAACCGATCAGAGGAAACGCAGAAACACTAAGGTGCAAACAATCTAGCAAAGCGGCAGGAGACCTTGAAGGATTTTGCAGGAAGTGACTGATTAGAAACGGAACGGAGATAAGGAAGGTGTGGCAAGTGGGAAAGTCGGAGAGACATGACAGTGTTATATCAGAAAATAGAGATACCCAGATACCCAGCCTGTACATATATAATACATTAACTACTCAGCAATGGCTGCTCCATTGATTCAGGTCTTATACAGTATCAGTACAAAAGATCTGCAATCTTATTAATGATTCTGAATAATGCGTATTTTATATAGTTTTAAAATTTTATTTTTTATCAGTGGTGCGAGGGCGTTATTGAGGGGAGCCTGTAAACGGAAGGCAGGGACAGGGGGCATAGCAGGTAAATAGTAATACCTGCCATTAAGAACTGCGGGCCTATTTTCATCTGCACAACAATTCTTGCTTTTGTATCTTTTTATGAAATTCCAGAAACCTTGATACATGCTTTTATAACCACTATATTGGACTACAGAAATTCGTTACTGTTTGGACTTCCAGCCAAATCCCTTCACCATCTACAAAATATTCTGAATGCTGCTGCTAGAGCTTTAACATTTACCTGTAAAATTGAATGTATTCACACCTATTCTAGAAAAACTTCCTATATCCAAGCTCATTCAATTTCTTAAAAGTCCTTACTTTCAATGTAAATACATTGACTTGGCCTCCCCCTACCTGTGTTTAACATGTTTAACATTGTCTAAAAGATTAAGGTTCTCTGATCTTCAGATTTAATTATCCACATTGGGTGGCAGATGTTCCAACAATCTGGAACAACCTGCGCTCTAATCTCCACTCTGCCTCTTTCATTACTGAGTTTAACAGTTCACTGAATGCATCTTTTTACAACAGTTTTTTTATTCATATGTAATTGAACTTGAATTAATACTTTCTTATACTGTTTTGTGTAATTTCTGTACAGCAACTTTCAGCATTGAAAAGGCACTATGAAAGCTAAACCTATTATTATTATTATTCATCCATCCATCCATTATCTTCCGCTTAATCCTCTACTACTTTCACGGGGGGTTCCCCATGCCCATCACCTGTATCCCAGTGCCCGAAACAATTGGGACACAATCACTCACACATACCCACACACAAACGCACACTGCAAGGGGCAATTTAGAGCATTTAATTTTCATGTTTTTGGACTGCGGGAGGAAACCGGAGAACCCAGAGGAAACTCACATGGACACAGGGAGAACATGGAAATTCTGGATTTGAACCGGAACTCCTTAGCAATGAGTGGCGAACGTGCTAACCACTAAGCCACTATGCTGCCCTATTATTATTATTATTATTATGTAATTATTATTGTGTAATTATCTCTTATTCTGTGTGCATAAAAAAAGGCCAGAAGCAGGCATGAGGGAGCGATAGAGGCTGGTCTACACCCCATGTTCCTGCCTGCTCTTTACAGGCTCTGTTCAATCATGCATTTGCACCACACTGATTAAATAAAACCTTAAAACTGTTCCAGTTTTGTGTGATTTTCTAATTCCATGGCTCATACTTTTTTATAAAGCACATTAACTGACCTGAGTGGCCGCTGAGTGGCTATTATGTAATCAGGTTTTCCATTCTTGTAGACGAGTCTGGCATTGGCCTGAACCCATTTCCACCGGTTTTCCTTAGTAAGGAGTCTAAATATGGTCAGGCCACTTTCTCCAGTCTTAATCACTGCAAAAACAAACTCAGTTCAGTTTTACAAACTCAGTTTAAAACAGTTTAAATTCACTTAAAAATTTTATGTAGTTATTTGAATAAATATATAACTATAAATATAAATATACATTTTATACAGTTATTGACATAAAACTTTGTTCTTACTTTAGAAAATGCACCAAATACCATTAAAAACTTTATTTAAATAATAATAAAAGCAATATAACATACCTCTTGTCATGTGCACATCAAATTTACCATGCATAGAATTAAATATTACCTTGGATGCAAACGTGACCTAAACAAACTTCTCCTACAACTACTACGCAAGCACAATTATGTTTACCTCAGAGAGGATGTGCACCCTACACAAAATATATAAAGGTGTTAATTGTTTTTTTTTAATTTATGGTCAGTGATTGTTTTTGGTGTATAATCCAGTCTTTAGAATTTTGTCAATTATTGTCAGCTATTTTTGCCTTTAATATCTGTTCTCTCATTGTATCTAAGCCTGCCTACTCCCCTTTCTCGTTTGAAAGTTGAAAGCTATGGCAACAAATAAATATACCCTTATTCACAAATAAATAAATGTGTTAACAGCAGTGAGAGAAACATCAGTAAAAAAGTGACAGGCACCGAGTATGACTAAAATTTAAAATTGAATAATTTAATAAATAAATAAAAACATTCAATATGTTAAAATTGGTCATTTTGAGACCTTAATGTGGACTAACTAGTCCTACCACTAGTTAATTACAATTTTTAATTACAATTGCAATTATTAGTATTTGCAGTGTATCAATATGGAGTTTTATATAAAGTACATTGAATAAAAAATATTGGCCAAGTGATATTCTGTGTTTTCTTCTTTTATAGCAGCACACTAAAAACACCACACTACAATGATAAATCAGTTATGATGTGGTACACACTTACTGCGGACATGATTTTCAGCACAGTACAGCATGTCTGCTGCATGAATAAACTGGTATCCAGTACCTCGAGCTCTTAACTCGGCCTCCGTGTAACCCAGAACTATTTTGCCCCTATATCAGACACAAAATAAATGTAAATCTCACTAACACATATATAATGGCAGTGACAAAATTTTGTTAAATCCTTTAAAATGCCTATATGATTTTTTTTATTTCCTTACACCCTTCTACACTATAGAAAAAAGCACTGGGAAACCTAATTATAATACCTACAGAAGCTTTGTTTTATTGTTTTATTTAAAATAAATGAGCCCCCCAGACTTGTTATGCATATACTTTAATGAGAAAATCTAACTATTTGTTACTGCTAAAATACATACATGTTTTGCTAGGTTCATGAATATACCTTATATTTTAAAAGTATTCTAACATTTATTTGTTACTTTTTAGAGCATGTGAAATTGTAAGCAAAAGTCGTTACTTTGCATCACAGGCCAGAGGAGTGAAGTCCAGCTTGTGTTTAGTTCTAAAAATCATGTTCTTGGTGCGAATCTCCAGTATGGAAGGAGGCTGAAGGGGAGTAGCTATGGCAAACAAAGCCAGCTGGGGTGGAGCTTGACCTCCATCAGCTAGTCGTCTGTTCTGGCCATGCAGGAACTTCAGCCGGCCATGAAGACTCAGCGCCTAAGAAACAATGCATGTTTTTTTTTTAAACCATATACACTCTCATGAATAACACCCAATCGCCCAACAAGCCCACTTTACAATAAACATGTTTATATGGAAAAATCTATTTCTTACAATTCTATAACTTATCAATGTATTATTGAGTCAGGTCTATTTGTATTTATATGGTCTGTTTACCAATAGTCATTGTGACAATGTAATAATATTTGCACATTTGTATGGTTTTTTAGAACATTTATGGCATTTTTAAGTATGTTTTAATGGAATTCGTACTTACTACCCCCTTGTAACCCACATTTACTGATTACATTTTTTTTTCCAAAATTACTTTTTTAAAATTATTTTATAAGGTTATCATAGACAGATAAGTGAAAACTTTATGAAGACTACAACAAACCAAACAAATGCTAATATGAAACAGATTCCCGCATAGAAAGTGAAAGTTTGTCTAGGCGCTAAAAGTTAAATATTAAGCGGAGGCTTCCCAGCAAAGAGAATTGGCACATTTTTTTCTTACCAGGAACCCGGAGGAGTTGTCTAGGAGGCAGCGGAAGCGACAGATGAAGCTTCTTTCCAGAAAGGATGAGTTCTCAGGAGGAAGCTGGTCAGGTTCATATGTAACTGAGGAAGAACTGGATACAGCCTCTTCATCTTTAAAATTAAGAAAAAAGCTTAACATTAGAGGTTTGGTGATCTTGCCTTAGACGAAAATAGGTTTTATTATATTTATAGTGCTATTATATATATATATATATATATATATATATATATATATATATATATATATATATATATATATACACAGTGGGTTGCAAAAGTATTCATACCCCTTGAACTTTTCCATATTTTGTCACATTACAACCACAAACATAAATATATTTCACTGGAATTTAATGTGAAAGACCAACACAAAGTGGTATACAATTGTGAAGTGGAAGGAAAATTATACATGAATCAACATTTTTTTAACAAATAAAAAACTGAAAAGTGCGACGTGCAAAAGTATTCAGCCCCCTTTTCCCTGAGTGCAACCAATTGCATTCAGAAGTTGCCTGATGAGTGCTAATGACTCAAAAGGGTCCACCTGTGTGTAATCTAATCTCAGTACAAATACAGCTGCTCCGTGACGGCCTCAGATGTTGGTTAAGAGAATATTGGGGAGCAAACAGCATCATGAAGTCCAAAGAACACACCAGACAGGTTAGGAATATGGTTTTGGAGAAGTTTAAAGCAGGCTTAGGTTATAAAAAGATTTCCAAAGCTTTGAACATCTCACGGAGCACTGTTCAATCCATCATCCGGAAATGGAAAGAGTATGGCACCACAGTAAACCTGCCAAGACAAGGCCGTCCACCTAAACTTACAGGCCGAACAAGGAGATCACTGATCAGAGAGGCAGCCAAGAGGTCCATGGTGACTCTGGATGAAATGCAGAGAGCCACAGCTCAGGTGGGGGAAACTGTCCACAGGACAACAATTAGTCGTGCACTACACAAATGTGGTCTTTATGGAAGAGTGGCAAGGAGAAAGCCATTGTTAAAAGAAAACCATAAGAAGTCCCGTTTGCAGTTTGCCAGGAGCCATGTTGAGGACACAGCAAACATGTGGAAGAAGGTGTTTTGGTCAGACGAGACCAAAATTGAACTTTTTGGCCACAATGCAAAACGCTATGTGTGGCGGAGAAATAACACTGCACATCACTCTGAAAACACCATCCCCACTGTCAAATATGGTGGTGGCAGCATCATGTTCTGGGGGTGCTTCTCTTCAGCAGGGACCGGGAAGTTGGTCAAAGTTGATGGGAAGATGGATGGAGCCAAATACAGGGCAATCTTGGAAGAAAACCTGTTGGAGTCAGCAAAAGATTTGACTGGGGCGGAGGTTCACCTTCCAGCAGGACAACGACCCTAAACATAAAGCCAGAGCTACAATGGAGTGGTTTAAAAAAAAGAATATTCATGTGTTAGAATGGCCCAGTCAAAGTCCAGACCTAAACCCAATTGAGAATTTGTGGCAAGATCTCAAAACTGCTGTTCACAAACACTCTCCATCCAATCTGACTGAGCTTGAGCTGTTTTGCAAGGAGGAATGGGCAAGAATTTCAGTCACTAGATGTGCAAAGCTGGTGGAGACATACCCTAAAAGACTTGCAGCTGTAATTGCAGCAAAAGGTGGCTCCACAAAGTATTGACTCAGGGGGGCTGAATACTTTTGCACGTCGCACTTTTCAGTTTTTTATTTGTAAAAAAAATGTTGATTCACTTTGTGTTGGTCTTTCACATTAAATTCCAGTAAAATATATTTATGTTTGTGGTTGTAATGTGACAAAATATGGAAAAGTTCAAGGGGTATGAATACTTTTGCAACCCACTATATATATATATATATATATATATATATATATATATATATATATATATATATATATATATATATATATATATATATACACACACACACACACACATACAAAATTCAGCTTCTTTTTCTACCCAGAAGGGGAATCAATCCAATCCTGGATCCTCTGCCCCGAGAGGCAAACATGCTAATCACTAAGCCACCGTGTCACCCTACTGTATATGTGTTTTCAAATTTTCCTCATTTAATGTTCATTTGTTCAACTTTTTTTCTCTAATGCTCAGGACCCTCACAGAGGATCACCACAGAGAATGTAATATTTGGGTGGTGGATGATTCTTGGGAAAATAGCGACACTTAAACACACCACTACATGAGTTCTACTGCTGTGCTATGATTTATCCACTAACCAATAAACAGCTACTCTATGGTGATCTTAGTACATAAACACAAGTAGAAACATGTTGGAGACTGAATTGTCAAAATCACATGTCCATTGTCATGTCAAAGAGTCATGTAATCTGTCAAACATGGACCTTCCACCAAGTGACAATCACCACGGCATTCAGGTCATGTAATTTTAAACTCTGTATTTCTGTACCGTGATAAAATAACTGGTATCTTAATATTAAAGAGCAATGATATAAATACCTATCCACAAATGCTATTTTATTAAATATTGCTTCTAATACAGTACTTGGTAATTTTTTGTATTTATTTTAGTTTAAAGTATTACTTTTACTCACTGTGTGTGTTTTTTTCATTGTTGTGTTGTTCCTCTGCGATGGGGGGGTTTAAAGCCCAGTGCAGATTACGCCTAAACTCCTGCTGATCCTCTGTATGGATCAACTCAAACACACACTGATGCAACACATCTGTCTAAGAGAGTGTTTAAAGATCAAAAGAGACAGACAGAGACAGAGAGAGGAGACAGAGATATAGAGAGAGACAGATAGAAAGAAAGAAACAAGGAAAGAAATAGATTGAGAGATAGATGGAATGCAATAAAGAGGAGAGAGAGAAAGACAGAGATTAAGAAACAAAGTATGCAATAGTTTTATTAGTGAATTACTTTTAATGGTTGATTTTAATGAATCAGAATGGAAAGAACAGTCTGCTGTGTGTGTGTGTGTGTGTGTGTGTGTGTGTGTGTGTGTGTGTGTGTGTGTGTGTGTGTGTGTGTGTGTGAGAGAGAGACAGAGCTTCTTACCTGGTGAAAACCTATGTAATCCTGAATAGTGTGAGAGGCATAAAATATGATCCCTTCTGATGTTATCACCAAAACAAACCCATTAAGAGCCTATAAACACACATACACACATTTGTTGGACAGTGCGATTGGGCATCAAAAATGTATTAATGGCTTTGGCAATCATAATTTAAGATGCCTGGCAATTTATGGAATTTGTGCATGGTCAAATCTTTGGTCAGTGCAAAAAGTAGCCGTCAGGGTACAACATAGTTAGAGTTACAGAGACAGAAAAAAAAAATGCAGAAAGTTAATGCAGAAAATTTGGCATTGTTGTGATGTCATTAAGTTTGACTGTTCTTCAAAAGGAATGACTATTTACAAAGTAAGTAATATCATTACAGTAGTGATGAGAAGTTTGGCTCATTTTAGAGAGCATGGCTTTAAGCTTTTTAGGCTGAAATATAAGTACTTTGTGTGTAGTGATGTTATAATGCATCGACATTGCCACTAAAAGGAAAGGGGATTTATCATCACACAAAACAAGTCATATTTGCCAAGTTAGACTAAAACATAAGGCTAAAGATAATAATGAAGTAAGGGCCAGCTCTTCTTTGGTAGCCATACCACAACTGCCTGCTCTCTGAAAAACTTCCAATCACTACAAGACGGTGCGTTGCATTAAATGTGGTTCATGTGAAATATGTGCACAAATTTAACATCCACCAGACCTGCTGTTTGGTATTCAGTAGAACATACAGAAATTCATTATGTAGACATCCATCCATCATCTTCCACTTTATCCTATATATATTAGGGTTGCGGGGGGGTACCTGGGCAAATACACACAGGACCAGGGCGCCAATCTATCGCTGGGCACACACTCACTCACACAGACACACTCTATACGGGGCAATTTGGAAAACTCAGTTGACTTGGTCCATGTTTTTGGACTGTGGGGGAAACCGGAGAACCTGGAGGAAACCCACGCGGACACGGGGAGAACATGGAAACTCCACCCAGATGGGGATTCGAACCGGGAATCCCTAGTGCTGAGAGGCGAACGTGCTAATCACTAAACCACCATGCCACCCATTATATTCACATGCAAACACTTATTTAAGCTGTTGTCTAACCACAATCACCATCCTTACAAACTTAACTCATTCAGTCCTCAAATGCTTAATTTCTGGATGATATTAAAATACTCATTCATTCATTATCTTCCGCTTTATCCTATATTAGGGTCGCGGTGGGGTTCTCCATGCCCATCCAAGAGAGAACGTTTCGGGCGCTGGGCAGATACACCCAGGACAGGGCGCCAATCTATCGCTCGGGCACACACTCACTCACGCATACACAACCTATATGGGGCAATTTGGAGAACTCAATTGACTTGATCCATGTTTTTGGACTGTGGGAGGAACCCGGAGAACCCGGAGGAAAGCCACGTGGACACGGGGTGAACATGGAAACTCCACCCAGATAGGGATTCGTGCTAGCCACTAAGCCACCATGCCGCCCCAAAACAACCTGTATTGATCCCAATCAGTCTGGTTTTAGGGGAATTCATTCCACTGAGACAGCATTGCTTTCTGTGGTTAACTCATTAAAACTGTTAAAGCTAACTCTCAATCCTCTGTCCTCATCCTGCTGTGGCACTGTGGGAGGAAACCGGAGGACCCGGAGGAAACCCACGCAGACACGGGGAAAACATGGAATCTCCACCCAGATTGGGATTCGAACCGGGAATCCCTAGTGCTGAGAGGCGAACGTGCTAATCACTAAGCCACCGTGCCGCCCATTATGTACACATGCAAACACTTATTTAAGCTGTTGTCTAACCACAATCACCATCCTTACAAACTCAGTCAGTCCTCAAATGCTTAATTTCTGGATGATATTAAAATACTGTATGATTATAAATTATTAGCAGGTTTTCAGCTTTTAACAATTGTTTTTTCATTTGCTTTTTGGTTTTGCTTGTGTGTGATTCTGAAGAAGTCTTAGCCATCGGTAATGGACTTTGATTATGGTTAATTAATGCACTTGATGCGGCTCCACCTAATAAATGTGTATGTCCTTTAAAAATAGGAACAGCACATGCAGTGGAGAGAGAGATTTCACCATAGAGAGATGGTTGATACAGTGATTTTATGTGGTAACCGATGTAAAATACAGAATTATTTATGGAATCTCTTCCTCTGTGGCATGCGCTGTTTCCAGTTTTAAAGGGCGCACATGTTTATTAGGCAAAGCCATGTCAGATGCATTAATTTCTCATAATAAAATGTCGACAACCTTGCATTCTTTCACAGTGCCACCATACTCCTGCCACAGGATTTGCTACAAGTAATGCATTTTTTAACTTTTGTAACTAAATCAGTCTATGAAATGATTTCCTAATAACTCACAAATAAAGTTTTTATAAGCATCATGTTACAGATTTAGTCACATTTTCATGCAGTTTCATGTGGAGGTTTCAGCTTTCTCATCCAGAATATAATATATCTGTGTTATTTTGTTATTAGGTTATTAACTGCTTTTACTTAATAACATTCCTAATTTGTGAAAATAAGGTAAAACAGCTACCTTGCTAAAAAAAAAATCAACAACAAAAAATAAAGCTGAAGCTAGATTCCAAATATACATGTCCAGCTGAATTGAGGGGTTATGGGTAAAAGTGCCAAATGCTTTCACTGCTCTAAATAATAGATAAGCTATGTATGTGCATTATTCAGGAAGGACAGACTAAAAGAGAACAAAAATGGATGTGCACACTCCCTCGCTTTTCATCTTCACCATTATCATTTCTATTTTGCTGTCTCAGTTTAGCTTCAATATGTCTCCAAGGAACATTGTTGTGGGTTTAGACTCCATAGCTTTTGTTTTTTCATGGAATCATGAGTCAGTCATCCTGGACTTAAATGTGAGTGTACCACAGATTAAGCTGTCCCTTTTCGCGTCTATTATCATAATGTAAAGTTGCTCTACTCCAGTTATTATCCTAATCCTGATTTAAATACTCAATATTAGTCTGATCTGATTTTTGTTTTGGCAGTAAAACTACACATTGCAGTTTAAATAAAAGGATCTGGATCAATTGAAATCCAAATAATATTATACTCTCAGATCTGGGTATCCAGGTTTGAATATTGATCTGGGCGAAGTTTCCATGTTCTTTCCGTGCCTGTATGGGTTTTTTGGTTTCTCCAATTTCCTCCCACAGTTTAAAACATGGATTGAAGGTAATTTGGTTGCTCTAATTGCCTCTATTTAAATTGCCCCTTTATAGTACCTCTATGTGAGTGAGTGTGCTCATCGATGGATTCCTGCCCTGTCCTAATCTGTCCAGCGCCCAAGGCCTTCCTGGAAGTGCATGGGGAACCCCACTCCTGCAACCCTAGACCCTAGTAAAAGATTAAGCTGAAGATAATCAGATGAAATTAAATAATATTATTTTTGTAATCTATTTTGACTTAAACACTTTTTATCTCTTCACTTTTTTTATCTGTTCAAACCTCAAATAAAAGTATCAATTTTGAAATAGGTAATGGAGTAGGACATGTAGAACCAGAAGGCGTGACACTGTTGTCTGTAACTTTTAAATAAATCTGCAAGAGTGAGTTCATAATTAACAGGAAGAAAAAATAAATTCTTATCCTTTGTATAACCGTGCAATGTATTGCAAAGTTATATAGGTCACAAAATATAGATCACATTTTTCCTGTTTTGTTGCATTGCAGTCATGATTATATACATTTTTAGATTATTTGGAATGAACCTAACAAAACTGTTCAAAACTCAAGAATAAAATAAAATTAAATGGAAGAAGATCTGGTCCAATCAATAAGCTTCACATACTTCATTAAAGATGATCCACCTGTGTTCAGTGTGTTCTGTCACATGATATCAGTTCAAATACACCTGTTCTGAAACACTTTGGTGTCTGGAAAACCAAGAAGTAAGCAAACAAGTAAACCTGAAGAACACCAACACAGGTATAAAAAGAGAATATGATATAATAGATATCATGGTACAGCCAGCAGTGTGGAGAGTGTGGAGTGTGGAGAGGTCAGGTAAGAATTTCACTGCTGGCTGTACCATGTATATCTACGCATGTGACGAATAAACCTGATTCTGATGCACAAAACTCCACACAGACAGTATCTGAAAGGCAAATGTGAATCTTTGATCGCAAAGTTACACACTGCATGATGATATCTGGTCAAATAGGTATGAGGCGTGGCAGAATGACAGACCTGAAGTAGCAATTCTCCCTCAGGCAGCTGACCATCTAATCCTGCAGCTTTACTGTTATCATGGTTACTTCTCCACTGCCACTCTTTATCGGAGTGGTTCCTTAGTGCAACTGCAAGAAGGAAAAGGATAAAAACAGAAAGGATAGGGACAGAGAAAAGAAAATACAAAATTGGGTTTTTATCAAATATTTAGTATAAAAAATCAGAAGAATTTTTAAAAATATACTTGTTTTGTTATAACCGGATCTGTCCCAAGAAATATGGAAATAACTTTAACATTGTTTTAGGCAATATTTCTATTTAGACCATCAACAAACAAAAGATGAAAACATGTTACAGCAAAATATCCAAAGTTTACACTAAGCACGATTAACTGAAACACGCACAAAAACACACAAACTTTTGTATTCCAACATTGTTGTTTGTTCTTTCAGCGCTTTTATTGCTTTATTGTGATTGCTTGATTTAGTTAATTAGTCATAGTTAATTCTAATTTTATTTTAATTAAAACCCTGATCACCCCCACCACAAACTTTTTGTGTTAGCTCTCGATGCTTCTCTGAAGGCTCATTATGACACACACAGTATATATATATATATCAAGCTTTAAATGGTCTTTAAAACACAATTTATAATATTTTAATAAGGGCCATAACTTTATCTAAAACATTTATCCCAAAAGGCTCAATAACTGTTTTCTTTGAGGTATCGTCAGCTCTTTATCCATAATCCTGAAGGAACACAGAGAGGACGATGAAAATTTCTGTTCCGTGATGCAGTCTCTGAAACTCTGCAGAATCTGCAGAAAGTCTGCAGAATCTGAAACACGACTGTCCTACTGTTGATGCTGCACGGCCACTCAAGGAGGATAAGTCCCTCACTGAGCCTTTGTCCTCCCAATGTTTCTTCCTTAAAAAACAACATAACAGGGAGTTATGTTGTTATGGCATGGCATGAAAGACAGTCTGCACAGGACATGGAAACCTTAGTCATGTGCTGTATAAATATGACCGGGTCATGCATCCCATTAGGAAAATGGAACAAAATACAATGCAATTTCCCAGCACTGATGCAGTCTGTGCTGTAATACACTCAGTGCTGAGACCAAAAATTTGCTTCAGATGTTTTTGCAGGTGAAGTGTATCGTGGATGCATCTTAGCCTAATCATCATGGCAAAGTACTGCCGCAATGTCCAAGGCCAGAGCAAATAAAATTTTAGCCATTGATGTCACATTACATTTGGTCTGGAAAACCATGTCTGACCCGCACAATCTTGGCCTCAACCCTTAGGAACGAACTGGGATTTTGATTCAAACACGTCTAACATCAGTGACTGACCTAACAGTGACTGAGCAAAAAGTCTTCATAACATTCATAAAAAAGTAAAAACTATACTTTAGTTTAGTAACTATGCCATGCACAACTATCTCCAGGGTTCATACATACACACAGAGATGGTTGTGTGTGTGTGTGTGTGTGTGTGTGTGTGTGTGTGTGTGTGTATATATATATATATATATATATATATATACAGTACATACACACACACACACACACACACACATGTATATATATATATATATATATATATATATATATATATATATATATATATATATATATATATGGCGGCACGGTGGCTTAGTGGTTAGCACGTTCGCCTCTCAGCACTAGGGATTCCTGGTTCGAATCCCAATCTGGGTGGAGTTTCCATGTTCTCCCCGTGTCTGCGTGGGTTTCCTCCGGGTTCTCAGGTTTCCTCCCACAGTCCAAAAACATGGATCAAGTCAATTGAGTTCTCCAAATTGCCTCATATAGAGTGTGTATGCGTGCGTGTGAGTGTGTGCCCAGTGATAGATTGGCGCGCTGTCCTGGGTGTATCTGCCCAGTGCCCGAAACGTTCTCCCCTGGATGGGCATGGGGAACACCACCGCGACCCTAACATAGGATAAAGCAGAAGATAATGGATGAATGCATATATATATACACACACACACACACACACACACACACACACACACACACACACACACACACACACACACATAACCATCTGTAGGGTTCACACACACATACCATCTCTGGCCAGTGAGTGCAAGTTAAGTCTAATCTTTACACAGACGGACAGTTTGTATCCCACTGCAGCAATACATGACTAATTGCAGGAACACATGACAAATTTTTTATTTACACAGAACTATTCTACCTGTGTGGGTCTTTAAATAACTGGATGGATAAAAGTTTATGCAACAGGTTATAGAGGGAATTTTATGGCACAGTTAGCTGTAGATATTGGACTTAAATTGTTTTCTTAAATAGAGGAAAAAGTGAAACAGTCCCCATTTCTCTTTCTTCCTCCTCAAACTTTATGTTCTGTCAGACTTAATGAATACAGCATGGATGAGAGGGCAAGTTGGCACAGGAAGGACAAAGGACAGAGCTGGAAGTCTGGAAGACTGAAAGCATGTTCCGCATCAAATATTAATGATGCTGGTAATGTGTGAATTGGTACACATTGATGACATCTGCAGCTGAGAGTGATTGTGATTTGCTGATGGTGAAACAGTAATTCTAGTGAGGAGCCAACAAACGATCAAAACATCAAAACAATACATACATTAGAGACAAACTGGTTCTGGCAAACCCTCTTTCCCTTTGAGCAGGCTCGCATTATGAATCTGTGGTTAAGCCCCACATTCTCTCTCTTATGCTCTCTCTCTTATACTCTCTCTTTCTCTAGCTCTCTTTTAATGACATGTATATGTAATGAAAGAATTTATAAACAAGCTGGAACAATTGAATATATAACCCTATCAATATTAATGAATTAATGAATATTAATTTGGTTAAATAAATCCAATGGATGTCAAGACTACTTAAAAAGGCTGTCCCTCATTATTAAGCAGCCCAAAAACGGAAAGAAAAAGGATGTGTTGGCTGCTGACAAGCAACAAATTGTGGAGTGTTTGGGTCAAGGCATGACTACAATCAACAATGCCAAGACACTTCAGCGTGATCATCGCACAATCGAGAAGTATGTAGATGATTCAGAGCACACACGTGTGTGCTGATAAGGGAAAATTGAGGACTCTTTCCAATAGGAAATTATGTCAGGTTAAAAGAGCAGCTGCAAAAATGCCTTGTCATAGCAGCAGACAAGTTTTTGAAGCTGCTGGTGCCACCAATGTCACCCGAACAACAAGATGCAGGGTCCTTCAGAGGTTTGCAGCTGTGCGTAAGCCATCCTGTCGACCTCCTCTATCCACTGCACACAAGCAGAAAGGGCTTCAGTGGGCCAAACAATACATGAAGACTGAATTCAAAACTGTTTTGTTCACCAATGGGTGCCGTGCAACGCTCGATGGTCCAGATGGATGGAGTGGAGGACGGCTGGTTGATGGACACCCCATGCAAACAAGGCTACGGCGCCAACAAGGAGGAGGTTAAGTAATGTTTTGTGCTGGAATTATGGGGAGAGAGATTGTCTGCCCCTTTAGGATCCCTGAAGGGGTAAAGATGACCTCCATAATGTATGTGGAGTTTCTCAAACAGCACTTCCTGCCATGTTTCAGGAAGAAGAACCGTGCATTCTGCAGCAAGATCATTTTCCTGCATGATAATGTACCATCTCATGCAGAAAAGAACACATCTGCATCTCTGGCTGCTATGGGCATAAAAAGGGGACAAACTTATGGTGTGGCCCCCATGCTCCCCTGACCTTAACCCCATTGAGAACCATTTGAGCAGCATGAGCAGCATCAAAAAGAGTGTCTATGATGGCGGGAGGCATTTCACATCTAAGCTACAGCTCTGGGAGGGAATTCTGTCCTCATGCAAAACAATTGAAGCAGATACCATCCAAAACCTGACAAATTCAATGGACGAGAGAGTTCATAAGCTCCTTTCGAACAAGGGGTCCTATGTGCAAATGTAACATCACCTAGAATAAAGTTTTGACTTGAAAACTGTTTGATTTCAGTTTGTAATAACCTGCTAATGCGTATAATTTCACAAATGACCATTTTTTTGTTCTTTATAAAAATGAAAAGGTTGAAAACACTGCTGTGCATAATAATTTGGAACATGCATTTTGAGTGTTTTACTTTTTTTTTTTTTTTTAAATATACTGTTATTGGCAGTTTGTTCAAAAACCTTTCAATTGTACTCTAATAGTTGTTGACTGGAAAATTACAATGACTGCAATTCATATAGGTTATTTTGTAAAATATGAGAAAATATTATTTGCATAACAATTTGGAACACAGTGTATACATCTCTATATTATATGTGAACTATAAACAACTTCCAGATGTGAATCACTTTTACCCACTCATGCCTGCCTAATATTTGCCCCCAATAAATATATGATCAAGTACATTTTTCATGTATTTTTTCAGATCTGTCTACTGTATGTTAATATTGTAATGAATTACGTATAATACCAATCAAATTTAAATTTATTTTATTTTTATTTTTCACAAGTGTGATTACTGACCAAGACACTGTAGGTGCACTGAGAGTTGATGAAGTAACTGACTGCCTTTGTGAAAATCACTGGAGGTACAATGAGCACTGCTTAAGGTACTGCACTCGTGGTACTAATACACTAAAGCGCTATATGACTGACTGGAGGTGCACTGAGCACTGACTAAATCACTAGAGATACTCTGCGCAATGACTAAATTACTGACGATACTCTGCACACTGACTAAATCACTGGAGGTCTCATAAATCACTCTGCTGACTGACAGCTGATGAAATTACTGGATGCGCTCGTGACTTTGACAGAATTACTGGAGGTGCACTGTGCACTGCTTAAGAGACTGCAACCACTAGAGGTGTTAATACCACTAAAGGCAGATGGAGTTCTATTGGACTGAATAGATTAGGGCTGCAACAACGAATTGACAAAATCTATAAAAATTCATTATGAAAAGTGTTGATAACTGTCACGATCCGAGCAGAACAAAAATAAGAGAAAGGTCGGACACCCAGTCACAGAGCATGGAGGCTTCAATTTTAATAATTTTAGCCGGAAAAAGAAAACTCCTATTCGAAGATATAACAGGGAGAGGGGACAGGAGAAATGGCCACTGAGGAGAGCAGTGCCTGCTGGTGAGTAAATCTGCGGTCGCTCAGGACCCTGATCCAATCCTCGGCCCCTGAAAATACTCAAGCAGAAAGCACACGTCTTACAGGCAAGTATATAAACACAAAGGCCCTCTTTGGTCCTAAATTACCCCAAGTTGTTCCCAACTTGGACCCCCATCGATACACAGGACCCCCTAGGGGTACCTGTGTCCCTAACTGGGCAGCCAAGATCTTAAAAGAGAGAAGGAAAAAAAAAGCACACAATGAGTAAACACAAAAAATGTAGGAGCATGTCTGTCTCACCACCGTGGCAGAATACAACGCAGCCTCGCCTGGGTTAAGAGAAGGGTGATCTAAATAAGGCTCAACACAGGTGAGACCAACAATTCCTAATTACACCTCCTAGGCAGTGTTTTCCGATTGGTGGAACAATTAGTGCGCTGCCTAGGAATGAAGCCATTTTGTGTGTTAAGATGGCGTCCTTGCTGGGAGTCAGGCTTCAAAATAAAAGTCCCGAACGGACGCCTAATATTAACAAATTTCGTTGTGGATTCATTGGGTCGCACGATTTCCGCGTTACTCGCAATGTCGTCACCTACAGCGTCACCTAAAAAAATAGCGAGGCGGAGGCGGATTTGCAAAACAAGTTGATAAATCGTACAAATGAAACACAGCCAACACAGAAAAAAAAGGTTCTATTTAAATAATCAAAACTGCAAGAGCACTTCACGCTTCACACAACTAAAGAACGTGTAACATGCAAGATCTGTGAAAATTTATTGACCTGCACAGAGCACCACAGTTATCATACACCACCTGAAACTAAACACCCGTCACCGACGAGGATAAAGGAGCTCAACAGCAGATAAATCACAACAATATCCCGAGATTCACTCGGTGCACTCACACTATGAGAACCAGAGCACGCTTCATGCCATTTTTGGTTGTTAACTAGATAATAACAGTAATGGAGTAATATAAAGTGTGTTACTTTATAATTTCGTTTAATTATTTTAAGCAGTGTTTAAATGTGCTTTATAACTACATACAACTTGTACACAATGGTGGAAATTAATGATCAAGCTTCACGTTTTAATTTTTTGACAAAATATGAGAAGCCATTGCACTCTATGGAAGTGAGGTAGAACGAGTTGCATTTATAGGGGAATTAGGTAACATATTAGAGCGACTCAAATTTGTGTACCATAATTAATATTTATTTCACACTATGCTGCATATTGTGCCAGTGTATTTGAGATTTGTGCTCTTTGGGCTATGTGGATGCCTTAAACTCATACTGTAAATAAAACCAGACATTTATTGACCTGCTTAATAATTCTACAGTATAGCTGGTTTTATTCATAACTACTGACTTGTGGTGTTCTCATTTGTAAGTCGCTTTGGATAAAAGCGTCTGCTAAATGATTAAATTTAAATGTAAAAACGTGGATTTGTTTCATCGATTCATCGATTAATCGAAAAAATAATCGACCGATTAATCGATTATCTAAATAATCGTTAGTTGCAGCCCTAGACAGGATGCTCTCAAGAACATGGATTAAGTAACTCACTAGACCTAAAGCACTGAAGATACTCTGCGATCTGACTCTAGAGCACTGACAATCACTGGAGATGCTCTGAGCACATACTGATTCACAGGGGGTGCTCTGAGTGCAGACTGACTCACAGATGTACACTGAGTGCATACGAAATCATGGGACTCATTATTCCCCAAGCTGGGTTCCTTTTCCAAAATTAATTCCTCCCCCCTTAATTCAGTAGCACATAATTTCCTCCACGCAGAGGGATTCAGAATGGGACCACTGTGGCAGATGACCTGGGAATCCTCTCGAAGCAGGAGGAAGAGAACTGGGACATGAGAGCTCTTTCCAAGTCTTAAGCATAATTAAGGCAGGGATCCCGGAAGGAAAGTAAATCCTCAGCCCAGCAAATGACTGGACCCATTAACAATGTGAGGTAAAACCTTACCTTGTGGCAAGCTAAAAGAAACCGGAAGGTCTCTAATGCCAGATCATCACATCTGCCTGGCAACCGCAAGGTGTTGCTGATGAAACCATACTTAGGGAAACTGTAGACTTTGCAAGGAGGAGACTCCCAAAAACACCTGGTGGGGTTGCTAGCTAGGTTTATTAGCGCTTGACACGATTGTCACTACACTGCGTGCAGAATTATTAGGCAAGTTGTATTTGAGAGGATTATTTTTATTATTGAACAATAAACCAAATTAAGCCAAATTGACCTCAATTAACCCAAATTTTGTTTGTGCAGGTAACTATTACTGTGCAGAATTATTAGGCAACTTAAAAATAAAATAAAAAACAAATATATACAGTACCAATCTCACTTGTTTATTTTCACCAGGTAAACCTATATATGACCAATATAGCCACCTTTCCTTATGATGACACTGAAAAGACTTCCATCCATAGATTCTGTCAGTTGCTTGATCTGTTTACGATCAACATTGAGTGCAGCAGCCACCAAGGCCTCCCAGACACTGTTCAGAAAGCTGTACTGTTTTCCCTCCCCGTAGATCTCATATTTTATGAGGGACCACAGGTTCTCTATGGGGTTCAGATCAGGTGAACAAGGGGGCCATGTCATTATTTTTTCTTCTTTTAGACCTTTACTGGCCAGCCATGCAGAGCATTGTCCTGCATAAAAATCATGTTTTTCTTGAACGATACAGACTTCTTCCTGTACCACTGTACCACAGAAACTGGCAGTAGGTCTGGGAATTGAGCTTCACTCTATCCTCAAGCCGAAAAGGTACTACAAGTTCATCTTTGATGATACCAGCACATACCAGTATCCCACCTCCACCTGCTGGCGTCTGAGTCAGAGTGGTGCTATCTGCCCGTTACTGATCCAGCCTCAGGCCCATCCATCTGGCCCATCAAGAGTCACTCTCATTTCATCAGTCCATAAAATCTTTGAAAACTCAGTCTTAAGATATTTCTTGGCTCAGTCTTGACGTTTTATCTTATGTTTCTTGTTCAAAGGTGGTCGGTTTTTAGCCTTCCTTACTTTGGCCATGTTCCTGAGTACCTTGTGCTTTTTGATACTCCAGTAACGTTGCAGCTCTGAAATATGGCTAAACTGGTGGCTAATGGCATCTTGGCAGCTTCACGCTTGATTTTCCTCAATTCATGGGCAGTTATTTTGCGCCATTTTTTTCAACACGCTTCTTGCGACCCTGTTGGCTATTTGCCATGAAACACTTGATTGTTCGGTGATCACGCTTCAAAATTTTGGCAATTTCAAGACAGCACATCCCTCTGCAAGACATCTCACAATTTTGGACTTTTCAGAATCCGTCAAATCTCTCTTCTGATCCATTTTGCCAAAGGAAAGGAAGTTGCCTAATAATAAGCACACCTTATATAGGGTCTTGATGTCATTAGACCACACCCCAAAAACCCTATGCAAAACCCGCTCCTCAAATGAACAGGGCTCAATCACGGCCTCAGCATGTGTTCAAAGCTTAATAACCAAATGTGCCACATGCTACACAAACGCACTGGGCTCAACATCAGCACTAGCACTGACCCACCGCTAACATGAGCTCACTCACGTACCCAACATTAAAAAAAATTTAATTAAATAAAAAAAAAAAAGAAAGAAAAAACAGGCACAACATGCTAGTAGCCAGAGCAAGCTCAATGTGGTAGGATGGCTAGCACAGAGCCCAGACTACAGCAAAAAACAAGCTAACTCGACTTACCTTAACAACCATTACTGGTCCTGCAAACACAGTTATATAGAGAGATTGTGCAGTAACGCGGCCACGTCCAGGTAAAAGTGCTAATAAAATCAAACCAGGTAGCAGGAGCATTAAAGCATGAGAACATGGGAGAAGATGGCGACACAAGGCGAAAATGAATGCTGAGGACAGAACTAAATACAGAAACAAATGATCATGTGACCTGAACAGAAAAAAAATTTAAACCTATAGAATAAAACCAGAACATAGGATATACATGGCAACTAATAAAAAAAATTCAGAAACCAAGGAAAAGCTGTAACTCAGAACATAGAATAAACAAAATATAGTTCCTGGACAAAGGGCAACAAAAACTTTTGCAAAGTAATTTGTGTTAGTTCTGTAAATGACTTGTAATGACTATTTAAAGAGAAATTTCAAAAGAAATATAAATGATTAATTTAAATAATATTTCATTTATATATCACTGTCACTGTCTGTAAATAAATAATACATAATTAATTAATATTAACAGTAATTTTCTTTATAGGGTCTGTGGGAGAATTTGGTGGAGTGTTGGGTTAATATTAAGTTAATGAGTTAAGTCAATACATACCATATATTGGCATAAACCTGCTTCCTGCTTATTTACTAAACTACTAAAACGACACCAATATACACTGCTCAAAAAAATAAAGGGAACACTTAAACAACACAATATAACTCCAAGTGAATCAAACTACTGTGAAATCAAACTGTCCACTTAGGAAGCAACACATGCAACGTTGAACACATGCTGAGGCCGTGATTGAGCCCTGTGCATTTGAGGAGCGGGTTTTGCATAGTATTAATAAATGTCGGCCCAGGTCCACGTCACTAAATACTTACCGACGTTTATTAATACTACTATAGACTGTGTGCAGAATTATTAAGCAAATGAGTATTTTGATCACATCATCCTTTTTATACATGTTGTCCTAAGCTGTATAGGCTTGAAAGCCAACTACCAATTAAGTAAATCTGGTGATGTGCATCTCTGTAATAAGGAGGGGTGTGGTCTAATGACATTAACACCCTATATAAGGTGATTCTGTTGTCAGTACATTCAACTTTGTACAGAACAAAGTATTCAATGAGAATATTTCATTCTTTCAGGTCTAGGATGTGTTATTTGAGTGTTCCCTTTATTTTTTTGAGCAGTATATCATATATATATATATATATATATATATATATATATATATATATATATATTACATTACCATGTAAGCAATATGGTATTTTTGTGAAATACCACTAAAGAAAAGTCTGTGTGGATAAAATGAAGGAAGAACAGATGAGGTCAGTGTGGTAAGAAGATTTGGTTTCCAAACTTAACACACTTAATGGTTTATTATAGTCGGGAAAAATTATCTACAATTAAGAATATTTGGAAAAATGATTATAAAGCCAGTATTGTGTCTGACCATGTGTGCGTGGAGGGGTTTAAAAAAAAAAATTCCCCTCTCCTCAAATTAAAAATAAAGTTTATGATTAGTTATTTTGTTAATGACCTTGAAGTATGTTTTGAATTCAGTGACTCTTAAATTCACTATAAACTAATTTTTTGTATTTAAATTCACAAACATCATTTTGCAGAAATATAAGAGTACTTTTAAAAAAATACAATACAAATACAATGAAAATTGAAAATATTAAAATTGGTGTGAGCAACATGCTCAAAAAGGTGGGATGGGAGCATTTTTCTCACCACATTAACTTTAATGTTAATCTGTGATAACATAGGGTGCATCACTGCCCACAACAAGAGTCATCTGCAAATACTTCATGGATAATTGTACTGGAACATAAATCACTGAGTTTCTAAGCCCAAAACACACAAATGTAAAAATAAATAAATCAATAAAAAACTATTGTATCGCAAAACAGCCCCCTAGACAACTAGTATTGTCAATTTACAAATGATTAAAAAAATGATTAAGTTTTGTTACATAGGGTTTATATAAATAGTATTTTCACAAAAACTTACACAAACCCCACCACACACACTTACTTACTTGAAAAGAAGTTCTTGGTGCGCAGGTAGCTCACGCTCAGACGTAGTATGGACAGTTTGTCCAGACTTGACGTCACATCTTCAGGAAACGGAAGCAAATGTGCAAGACGGTCTAGTTCTGAATTCAGACGATCACGATGGCGCTTAGATGGGTTTGACTTTACACCCTCGGCTAGAGGCTGCTTCACACTGTGCGTGCACGAAGACACACACACACACACACACACACACACACACACACAATATTTAGGCCTAGTTTCACACATTTAAGGTTTTTTCATAGTAATTAATTTCTAAAGTGCCCAGCGATGGATGGATTGCCGCCCTGTCCTGGGTGTACTTGCCCAGCGCCCAAAACAGTCTCCACGGGATGGGCATGGGGGAACCTCCCCCCCCCCCCCCCCGCCCGTGACCCTAATATAGGATAAAGCGGAAGATAATGAATGAATGAATAATTACTAAAGAATTAAACTACAGTTTCATAGACATGCAGTCTTATAAACATTAAAGCTAAATCCATCCATCCATTATCTTCTGATTTATCCTCTACTAGTGTATGGGGCAATTTGGAGAATTCAATTAACCTTGATCCATGTTTTTGGACTGTGGGAGGAAACCGGAAAACCCGGAGAAAACCCACGCAGACACGGGAAGAACATGGAAACTCCATCCAGATTGGGATTCGAACCGGGAATACCCAGATGTGTAATCCCCAGAGAGGCGGATGTGCCACTAAGCCACCGTGCTGCCCTTAAGATAATTATCCAGTGTTATAAATTCATAATAAATAGTCAATAAATAGTCAAAATTAATCACTTTGGCAGCTTTAATGTAATTTAATAACATTTAAAGTTCCGTTATATTAAAAATGTATCTACTAAAGTAAAAAAAAAAAAAAAAGTAATTCATGTTTTCCCCTAATAATTGTAAACATTTCACAATATTTACCTTGTAACAAAATGTGGTAGCAAATACATATATTTTGTTTAAATTCATGGATTATTGTATCGTTTTCTTTGGCACATCTATCAGTAATTCAAAAATAAGAAATGAAATAAGCAATAAAATCCAAATTCTAATCAGTTTATTGTATGGACACATTTATTAAATGTACAAATAAAAAAAATATTCTGTGTGAATGTGAATTTTCTTCTGATATTTGCTGTTCATCTTAGTGATCCAAACATGATTTTTAATTTAAAACCAGTTAAATATCATTTAAACAAGATCAACATTATATCATTTTATAATAAAGTGGGTAATTTAAACTTACTCTGAATCTTGAACTTCTACTTGAACTGATTTTTAAACAAATATACAGTGTTCAGAACAAAGCTTATTTTCCTTTGTATGGTGCCTACAGAGTTATTATAACAAAAATTGTAAAACTATTTCTTCACTAAGCAAAAACATAATTAATATGCTGCTGCTGCATTTTAATACTATTTAAAACTGTAATTGTAGCCTATATTTACATTTTAAAAATATTTATTTTATGTAATTATTTCAATTTTTAGATTTATAATTGTCTACAATAGAATGATGGTTCTTTATAACTTGCTGATGTACGTGAAAAAATCTTATATATTATATAGGCCTATATTGTTTTATTTCAATAAGGCTAAACGGTAACAGTTACGATTACTAATTCAAAAGAAACACAATTAGGTCTAAAACAAATAAATGCACTTTAAACTTGATTTAGTTTAGTTGATTTGGATTGTGTTAGGTTTCAACATTTTTTTTTGCATCATCCAATATAAGACGATTTACCATAAATTTAAGTAATGCAAATATTTGCGCCTGAACGTGAAATAAAGGCCTAACTAATGGCTGTAAAAACGCACGTCTGGTTAAGAAAATAATAAAATATATATATACTGTATATATAATAAATATATCGCTAAAATATAATAGTAAAAATTAAGCACTGCTTAATGATCAATAATTTAGTTAACAGGACACGAATTATACTCGGTTAGAATAGGTTTAAATACTTATTTACACCAAACACACATATATTTGTACTCACACTTTCTGTACGGCCTTTCTTCTTTTTCTTCCAGCGTACATTCTGCAAAAACTATTCCAGCGATTCCAGGTAAATATTTAGCTCAATGAAATTAAAAATAAAACAATTGCGTTTTAACCATGTCCTGCACCCAGCGCTGTTTAACCCTTGGTTGCTCTTATACCCTACACGAAAGACCTAATTAACGTCCCGAATAATTGTAAGACTAATGTTGTACAGAATTCGAAATGAAACGAATTTATAGAGCTGCTTTTTGTTCCATATCTGAACGTGAACATGACTAAGGTGTCATTTCGGCCCTTCTGTGAAAATACTTTTAAAAGGATTAAAACAGCTATATATTTCCCAATTAAAAATTGTCATGTTTTTTTTAAATACATGCGCAAAAATACTAAAAAAAAGGCGTAGAGTTTAAAGTGTAAAGTTAAAGCTAAAGCGTCGACGTGCTGCGCAAATTCATCTAAGCAAAGCCGCTCTGATAAGGGACCTCTTAAAGGCTTTGAGTCGGGACCATTAAGAGTCGATTCGTGATTCTTTGAAAAAAGAATCGACTCATGTTGTGGTCTTAACACGAGAAGACAATTGCTGCATTTGGAATGTTTAACTCGTTTCTAATTCACTACTCATTAAAATAATATGTATTAATTATACATGTTATTATATATATATATATATATATATATATATATATATATATATATATATATGATTAGCGAATGCGTATTTAACAGCCGTAAGACAATATATAGGTATAAGGAGTAGTATATAGGCCAGCCGTTAAAGCAATAAAACATTGATTCATTCATTATCTCCCGCTTCATCATCTATTAGGGTCGCGGTGGGGTTCCCCATGCCCATCCAGGGGAGAACGTCTCGGGCGCTGGGCAGATAGACCCAGGACAGGGCGCCAATCCATCGCTGGGCACACACTCACTCACACAGACACACTCTATATGGGGCAATTTTTTGAGAATTCAATTGACTTGATCCATGTTTTCGGACTGTGGGAGGAAACCGGAGAACCCGGAGGAAACCCACGCAGACACGGGGAGAACATGGAAACTCCACCCAGATGGGGATTCGAACCGGGAATCCCTAGCGCTGAGAGGCGAACGTGCTAACCACTAAGCCACCGTGCCGCCAGCAATAAAACAGTTTGTTGTTATATTTCTACATAATAATCTTCCTGACCTTAAAAAAATCCCTTATTTTCTTAACTGAACGTTTGCAAATATGTGTTTCGTAACATATAATCAATTTGCGCACTTGCATGCACACTACAAATTCAGCTGCATTGTGGGACTAGTGCCCTATGCGAGTTAGTTTAAGTTATCTACAAACAGATAAATTTGTCCTCCACCATTAACCCATCCGTGCAGTGGACACACATACACACACTAGTGAAGTGAGTACACGGGTCCGGGGCTGAGGGCAGCCATGTGTCCCGCGCCCGGGGAGCAATTGGGGTTAGGTGCCTGGCTCAAGGGAACAGCCATAGACCGAGAATGATTCCTTAACCACAAACCTACGCCTAGCCCTAAGAGCTAGAATTAAATTAGGAAATTGAAATGCTGACACACTGTATGGTTCACTATTCACCCGAAATTACGCTTTAGCTAATTAAAATATAAAATATATGTCAGTCAAGGGCGGCACGGTGGCTTAGTGGTTAGCACGTTCGCCTCTCAGCGCTAGGGATTCCAAGGTTCTAATCCCCATCTGGGTGGAGTTTCCATGTTCTCCCTGTGTCTGCGTGGGTTTTCTCCGGGTTCTTCCCACAGTCCAAAAACATGGATCAAGTCAATTGAATTCTCAAAATTGCCCCATATAGAGTGTGTTTGTGTGAGTGAGTGTGTGCCCAGCGATGGATTGGCGCCCTGTCCTGGGTCTATCTGCCCAGCGCCCGAGACGTTCTCCCCTGGATTGGCATGGGGAACACCACCGCAACCCTAATGGAGGATAAAGCGGGAGATAATGAATGAATGAATGTCAGTCAAAAGTCAGTTATTAAAAGTAGTTCACCAACATTATGAATCTGATGGATATTTGTTTCTTCTGCTCATATTTGAATCAGACAGATGGTAGGGAAGATGGCAAGGAATCGACTCTTTAAATCCATTACCCAAATTCCGATCGTATGAGATTAAAACATGAGTCGACTCAGTGGAAGCTGAAATCGCCCAACCAAGTTAATGGCGTCTCACAGAAGTGGGGCAGAGCGCGTGCTTGCTCAGCTGACCGACCTACTCAAGCGACGGGAGCGCGCGGGGTAAACGGGCCACACACACACACACTCACTCACAACTCGAAACTGAATTTCTCCCAGATACAGAGCTCGAGCTCTCTTAACCAGTCCAATCACAGAACAAAGGCCTACAGCCCTACCCTCCACAAAGCAGATGGACTCGTTTTTTAAATCTTTATTTTTTAATCATTTTCAATATTTTCTCAATTCCCCCCCTAATATATGTAAACACTTGAAACACCCCAGCTATTCTCGTCTACTGCTTTCGACGAGGCAACAGCGAACGTTTTGTTTGATCTAAATCAAACTGACTAACAGAAACATCTCAGATCTGAAGCTGTTCTGTATAAAGCTGAATTGTTCCAAATCTATGAACAAATCTCAGCAATAGTACACACACACATACATATATATATATATATATATATATATATATATATATATATATATATATATATATATATATATATATATTTATTTTTTTTTTTTTTTTTTTTTTTTTTTTTTTTTTCATTGGGTCATTTAGCAGACGCTTTTATCCAAAACAACTTACAAGGTGAGCACAGGGTATATCACAACATCCCTGGAGCAATTAGGGTTAAGGGCCTTGCTCAAGGACCCACATCAGTAACTTCAGTGGACCTGGGATTTGAACCCCCAACCTTCAGATTGATAACCCAACACCCAAACCACTGAGCTAATATATATATATATATATATATATATATATATATATATATATATATATATATATATATATATATATATATAATGTTTCATATATATATATATATATATATATATATATATATATATATATATATATATATATATATATATATATATATAAATTGATGCAAATGTTTAAATTGCATCAATCAAATTCTTTCTAATTTGTGTACTATTTTATCTCTTTATCTCCATACTGTTCTGTGCTATTAGTATGTACCTGCTACTGGCTGTTAAATCCCCTTTGGGATCAATAACCATCTTTTCTATATCTTAACCATCTATGCTCCTCACAGACACAAAACCCTGGAACACTTCAAAATTTTCCTGAAGAAAGAAATATACCAAGTACAATACTAAAATATCATTGGACCAATTGGGACAAAATCGACTTAAAAAAGATTGATTAAGCTATTTATGCATAGAAAAAAGTAATGGTTTACTAAGTTCTAATTATCATTTTATTATTAGTAAATTCAGAAAAATAATATTTTTAATGTTATTTTACAATCTTATTCTATATTCTGTAGTTATGACCAAAAAAAGATCAGCATTTCTTTAAAATAATGCACCACATCTTTCTCAACACTACTACAACATAATAGGTAATGGTCTAATTACAAATTATAATCACAAATGGTTTGACATTCATGTTAACTATTTTCTTTTGTTTGCACTGAAAAAACACCATCATATAAAAATCTAATATTGCTGACCTTATATTATTTCCTTTTCCTACAGTGTGTTTAGGAGTTTTCCTCTTTAATTAACTTCTTGATCAAAGTTATTTTAGTCTTCAGCACAATGTTTGGAAAATACATTTACTCATCTAAGCATGGGCTAAAACCAGCAACTCCACTGCTATTATTTGAATACAATAACACCCAATTAGCACACTGCATGTCATGACTGCTGATTATTTTGCTACACCTGGTCTTTTATTTTTTCCCATGCTGCATTATCTATTCTGCTTGTAGTTAATTACATTAGTGATGTTAGACTGTTATTATTTTGCACATAAATGTATACACACATAACACACTAACAAACATGTAAACACACATTCAGAATAAGAGGCAATCTAGTATCACCATTTCACATGTTTTTGGACAGTGGAGGAAAAAAAAAGCAGCCAAAGAAAACCCACACAGACAGTAATATGCTCTGTATATACTCATAGCATTGCAATGCTCTTTTCTGCACCAACACCATCATACACTGTATGCATGATTATATTGAGGAGTTTGATGTAAAGGATTTATTTTCTGACATGAGCTTTTTAATAATCTATTTACAAGGCTATTAATTTGGACAAATCAGCCACACTGATCCAATTGGAGTGGAAAGCCGTCTTTCTCTGATGCCCAACAACTTGCACATTAAGGCCTCTACAGCTGATCCAAAACTTTGCAGGTCGCATTGTGCTCAACAGACCCAGGCCAGCTCATTCTGCTTCACTGCTCATCTCTCTACATTGGCTTCCTGTATCCACCTGCATTCAATACAATGAATTGAACTCGGAGCTTCAGGAAAATCTTTGAATCTGTTGCATTTTAACTTAACTCTTATTTTCAAAAATAAATAAATAAATAAACAACTCATTTACTACAGTCTAGTGGTGAACATCAGCTGGTGCATCAACTTCACCATGTTTCCATTTCGCACTCCATTTGGTTCACCACTGCTAAAAGGTGAAATGAATTTCCTGTATGTGCAATTCAGCATCTGATACTTTTATCTTAAAAAACAACTCAAAACACATCTCTTACATGAGCGCTAGCCATAAAAAATCAAGACATTGAAACCGGATTGGCTAATGATCAGGTTTGATATACTAGAATGTTCCTGGTTGTAGGCACGGTAGCTCAGTGGTTAGGGTGTTGGGCTATCAATCCAAAGGTTGGGGGTTCAAATCCCAGGTCCACTGAAGTTACCAAAGTGGGTCCTTGAGCAAGGCTCTTAACCCCCATTGCTCCAGGGATGTTGTGATTAACCCTGTGCTCATCTTGTAAGTCGCTTTGGATAAAAGCATCTGCTAAATAACCAAATGTAAATGTAATATAGTCACTTTGGATGAAAGCATCATAAAATTCATAAATTAACTCAAGCATAAATTAAATTCAATAACAAATTACAGTGGTATGCCGCAGTGTCTTAGTGGTTAGCATGTTCGCCTCTCAGCGCTGGGCATTGGCATTTCAGGTTCGAATCCCAATCTGGGTGGAGTTTCCATGTTCTCTCCATGTCTGTGTGGATTTCCTCTGGGTTCTCAGATTTCCTCACAGTCCAAAAACATGGATTTAAGGTATATTGAATGCTCTAAATGCTATGCTATGTGTCTTTGTGAGTGAGTGTGCCCAGCGATAGTTTGGCTCTGCCCAGCACCTGAAACATTCTTCCCTGGGTTGGCATGGGGAACCCCTCCCTCGACTCCAGTAGAGAATTAAAATAATGAATGAATGATGAACTTTAGTGCTCAGGTGCAGTGGTGGACTAAATATTTAGAGACTTGACTTCAGTAAAAAATACTAATATAAGCAATGCAAAAATAATACATAAAATAGAACAAATATTGTATGCCATCCCATCATCGGTTTCCAACCTCACACATGCACTTGTAGATTGTTTCACAAACACACCCCAAAATCTTGTAGAAAGCCTTCCCAAAGAATGAAAGTTTGGAAGCCAAAATAGGAATGAAAGCCAAAATAAAAAAGGTCATCTCTGCTCCCTAGGTGGGCACATAGTGTGTTTAAAATGCAGATTTGGACACTGCAATAGCTAAACATTAAAAAAATTGGTGTGGATGTTTTTTTTTTTAATGTAATGTACACCGAGACAAAGCAGTGGGGTTATTATAAATGCTTGTAATAATATAAAGATGTAAATATTGATAGACACAGCAAACACATAAAATATCTGCTTACAGAACAAACTACAAATCAGCAAATAAAGAGAAAAAAAAAAAAAAAAAAAAGGTATACAGATTGTACAAGTTGTGCAGGAAAATTTACAAAATTGCATATAATATGTAAGCACAAAAACTGTGGATTATTAACAAAATAATAATGGTACATAAAATAATAATGAAGTAAATTACACTGATACTGCATTTAAAAGAAGGCAGATAAATGTTGTCACTGAAAAACATAATCAAGACTTTTACTGGAAAGTGTTTCAAACATTTTAGTTGTTTAAAGAAACAAAATAGGTGATTTTTACCTGGTAGATAAGAGATGATGTTCAAAAAGTGAAGCTGCTTTCAGGCATTGACACCACTAATTACATCTATATAGATTAGAATACCATTTATCATTAATTCTATACTAGCTACATTTGGCTCAAACTTTAAAATCTAAAACTCAGAAAAGATGTTCTGCTTGTTTTTACTTGGCTTGACCAATATCTTAGAAAGAACTGGTATTACTTAATATAGTTTTTGCTGGTTATTACACAGATAATAGATTGAGGGGTTGTGAAATCACCAGTGTTACATTTGGTGCAAATAACATCATGCATTATTAGCTGTTAATATAGTAGTCTTGGAGACTTATTAAAATAAAATTTGCATATTCAATAGCAGGGGCACGGTGGCTTAGTGGTTAGCACGTTCGCCTCTCAGCACTAGGGATTCTTGGTTTGAATCCCCATCTGGGTGGAGTTTCCATGTTCTCCCCGTGTTCATGTGGGTTTCCTCCGGGTTCTCCGGTTTCCTCCCACAGTCCAAAAACATGGATCAAGTCAATTGTGTTCTCCAAATTGCCCCATATAGTGTGTGTATGTGTGCGTGTCTGTGTGAGTGTGTGCCCAGCGATAGATTGGCGCCCTGTCCTGGGTGCAACTGCCCAGCGCCCGAAACGTTCTCCCCTGGACGGGAATGGGGAACCCCCCCGCGACCCTAATATAGGATAAAGCGGAAGATAATGAATGAATGAATATTCAATAGCAATCATGAACGTAATCAGCAACTTCACATACAAGCTGCTAGCAATTCCCCATTTCTACCAGAGAGGTTGCAATATTAGAAACAGCTTACAATGCATGTACTTTATGGTTAGTTGATTCAATTAGTTGTTAAATGAAATCTGTGTATGTGTAAACCGAGTATTAGAGGCAGCCTAAAAACAAAGTCATCACCCTTTTATCATCACTGATCTATCAGATTTCAGTTATTTGAATTTTTAAACAATTGATTTCAATATTGTAAAAAAATACAATTTTTTTCGTTCGCATCATGATTGTTATATATCCGTCAACAAAAAAAAGCTATACCTGTCTCTATATCTGTGAGCATATCATAAGAACAACTGCCACTGCATGAGAAACAAAAAGAGAAGGCAAATGCATTCGCCTTTAACCCTTGAACTGTTAGGCTCAGAACACTAGTGGAAATGACGCTCTAGCCTGCTTGGTGTCATGCTGTAAATCTGTGATCAAGTGATGATATTGCTTCTGAAATCTGATATTAATCCAAAGTCTAGAGCCATTCAGTATAATGTTACAAAATGCATCAGACCACTTAATATCTGATTTCCACAATGAACCTATGCCTGCATTCCGATCTGGTCTTATTACCTCGTTTCCAGTTTTAAAATGATTTCTACATTGCTTTTTTAGTCTGAATGATTTAATCTAATAATCCTAATACTATTTTTAAAAGTTTGATTAAAGCTCCACCTTCAGACATAATCAAAGCATCATGCTATTTACAGGTGCATTGCTGTTGCATCACTGTATTTAAACACCATCATTGCTTGGAGCTGGTCTTAATTCCTATATACACCAACATCTTATTCGGTCTAGAGAGATCCCTACATAATTGTCATTAATTGGAGATCATTTAGTCCGTGAAAAACACTCATTTGGATAAATTTTTTTAATTCTAAGAATATATCAAATCTCATACCGTCCACAATTTTGGTACCTCTGATTAAAAAAATAAAAGGTACTCTCCATGCCTAAAATAAAGTCTGCATGCAGTCTAATGCAGTTGGCTCCACCTTCCTCCCTCAAAGCATTGCTACACTCCTGCCACAGCCACCTTCAAAAAGCATAAAAAAGCAAAATTATATCCAAATGATGTTTTTCATGGGCTAAATGATCTCCAATTAAAGAGAATATTTATTTTAATATTTTATTGTCAGATGCTAATGAACTAAAAGGTGGATGCGTTCTTCTGCAGCTTCACCAGGGCTGCCAATAATTGTGGAGGGTACACAATTCTAAAATCATCCCTAGAAAGAGCTGAATTCAATACCACATCACAGTAAGATATTCTATGAATGCAATCTATTCTAAATATATGGATCAATTGTTTATAAATAAAGATTTAATTTATACAGTCACATTTGGTTTTGTCCTGATGACAGAAGGCTTTGAAATCCAGATCTGGACCAGTCTATAGAGGGAATTTGTGGTAATATCAATCCAAAGGTTTTCTGTAGCCAGTTTTACAAGAAGAATTTGATCTTGACACCATTTGTCCAGGGAGAGCCAATAAAAACGTTTCAGCAATCTATTGAATGCTACCAAAATAACACAAAGAAAGGAAAGGAAACAGGGACGAAATCAGTCATATTTCCTTGATACTGAGGTAAGAAAGCATATATGGATGTTTGATTTGGTACATGTTCATAATGCTATATGAATATCATACAGTTGCATAAAAAGACAAAAGTGAAGTGTCAAAAGAGAATAAGGCACATAGGACAGTTTGCCTGCTTGAAATCAGGATGTGTTAAATCTGCCTCGATAAATGCAGTCAATTTAAAGTCGAAACAGATTAAGAAAGACAGAAAAGCACATCTGGCTTGTGGCTTGACTT
Organism: Corydoras sp. C115; assembly: GCA_019802505.1. Lineage (NCBI taxonomy): Eukaryota > Metazoa > Chordata > Actinopteri > Siluriformes > Callichthyidae > Corydoras > Corydoras sp. C115. The sequence goes on along the minus strand of JAFMOC010000036.1, from coordinate 3,966,696 downwards.
CTGTGCACTTTTTAGGTTCCACACTTCATATAAGTGTTCTCAGTTACATTATGTCACGGCAGCTCTCTACGACAGTGAGAGGATGCTTAAGAGGCATGTCCCCTCTTAGCAACAATCACACTAGCAGAAGCACAAGCAAGAAATAAAAATGGCTCAATGATATTTCGAGAAATAATTAAACAAATAATAAAATACAAAAGTATTTTAAATAAAAACAAAATGTGAGTACGAATATATTTTCTTTATCGTGATAGTCCGATTATCATGTCGTAGTAATTCGTTGCTGAGGGGTGCATGTCATCTGGGGTGTGGGCAAGATTCAAGTCCTGTTGCATTCCTTTAATGTTCACCATGAAAGTCCAAGGTAAGTCCAGTTCCCCGTTCTTAAAAATTGAGATTATAGTGTCAGAATTTGACTGGTTGATGTGTTTGGGGGTGGGGTTTTCCCTACTCACCTTCAATCAGCAAAACAGGTAAGAGTTTGATGGGCATTTCTGCTTCAGCTATCAGTCAGGCAAGTAGTTTTGCCTTTGCAGACCCAGAGCATTGTTGGTGTTTGGGTATATTAAAGCAATAATGAAGGCTAACACAGCTGCAGAAGTTTTAATCTCAGACATAGTGCTTTGTCTTTGGATGCAGGACTTGACCTCTCAGTTTTTTGCAGTCATTTTAACTGGTGTTGATTTCACCTTCGTAATGCATCATAAAAAATCCAAAGGGGAAATAAATATGTAATGAGATGCAATTCCCTTTTTTAATCTAAACTGCTTTTTTTGAATAAATATAAACACAAGTGTGGATCTTTAAATGGCTTTACCTTTTTTTTACTGCATACTTCATTACTGAGTTCTGGGCTTGCTCCTTACTGACGCGCACACACGCAAACACACACACGCAAACAAACAAACACACACAGACAAACATATACCCTGCCTGCAATCTGTCAGGAAATATAAAAACTTGAAAATAAATATGTTTACCGTTCCATCCTTCTAATCGTCTTTGGGCAGGGAAGGAGTTTAACCAAGAATTAAGGAAAAATACATAAATTGATGAGCGATTACTGTGTTAGCAGATATAAAGGGAGTCGTTCTGACAAAGCGTTGCCATGAAAGTCTGGCATTTGCAACAAGTGTAGATCTCTTGTGCGTTTTTCAGCTGCATTAAAAACGTAAGTCTAAACGCATGTGCTCTATCGCCACTGGGACATCCCTCCTTCTTTCGCCTTTTACAGAAAGTGACACCTTGTTAGCTGCACTGCATGGGACCATTGTGTTTTTTCAAAAATTCTTGTTTTGGTTGGTGTTAGTGAAGCAAGTCGTTTCCTCAACCAGAGGTGGAAAATGGTATGGACCAGTTTCCTGGACTGGGTGGTTTGCAAGCTGTGAATAATAAAAAAAATGCATTAGCTGAGACACCTAGACGTGTTTCTTTATTACCTAATAACATAGAAACGAATACTTTGTGTTTGGGTGAAGCAGAGCTTAAGTTAGTCTCTCTTATACCCATTTTATCCATAAGAGCATTTGTGAGGCCAGACACATAATGTTCGATGAGAGGGTGTGGCTTACAAGCTTTATTTTAGTTCATTCTAAGGGTTTAATAAAGTTGAGGTCAGAGTTCTGTGCAAACCATGCCTTTGTCAACTTTGCTTTGTGTACTGGGGCATAGTGATCCTGCAAAAGAAAAGGATCTTTCCCAAACTGCATTGCTAGCTGCTTAGATTTAGACTTTAGTTTGTATATCTTTTTCATTGCTTTGTGTGTACAGGCTTAGAACACTGTAAAATTGCTTCGAAACAATACATAATAGTGATACATTAAAGTAAGGCATGGGAGGATGTGCATTATTGTGAATAAATCACAGGAAAGAACTTATTGTTTTTTTTTAAAACAGTTACAAACTCCTTGGTAAACTGGTCTTCCACAACATAATCTAGTCTGGTTTTTAAAGTGAACACTGATCGCTGAGTAACAGGATTCTGTTTTTTCTAACAATTACATACTGTCACCTATTGCAACCTAAGTTATAGAACACAGTTTAGAAAAAAACAGCCAAAACAGGCTAATTATCATTGGGAAGTGGCTCATGTTAATCATGTTCTAATCATAATTATGTTAATCTGTACTTTATGTTTTAAAAAAATGCACTGTATTTCACATATCGATATGAATATGAAGTGGTCAGAGGTGTGCGTTATTGTCAATAATGTCACAGCTGGTACAATGACTCGGCCAATTAGATTTAAGGTCAGGAACTACCCATTTTATAAGAATAAATCAACTTTGACTCAGATTTATTCACCTGCAATGGAAGTGAATGAACTACCCAAATTCAATTATAAAGAGATGTGTCCATATTGCTTATTATTACTAATGCCAGTAATGATTTTTTTGCCTATCAAATATTTTATCAGCTAATTTATCAATTACCTTCAAAAAGCTTCATCTTATAATGTTTTTTTTTGACAAAATCAAACCATACTTTTGTAATATTACACAATAAGACATTTACAAGTTTAAGTTCTAAAGTTTTTACGTTCTAACATTTTATGAGTTTAAACTGAAAACTTCAGAATAATAATTTAAACCAGTAGTTGCTATTTAAACATTTCATCACAATAAATTACAAATACATCATAATAATTATATGTATAATATTATTAATATTATTTTGTGAATAGGGACACAGTCAAGGTGGAACATATTTAATTAGAAAGACTGTTTATATTTTAAATGAATCTTAATGACTTAGCCATGATTTTCGAAAATGGCATGGGAGGATTTGTCGGACTCAACTTACATTACTGTTTAATTTAAATTTGAAATACACATGCAAAAATCACCAACAGTTTCAACTCCATAGAAAATTGGAAATTCTAATTGGACATTGCCACTATTCCATTGCACAGAATATTACCTGGGTTTGCTTATTGCAGGAGAGGAACTGCTGCTGAAGTATGTGAGTCAAAGCACCATCCTGTGACATGGCCTGGTTGTTAATGCTGCCATCTGCAGGTCCATTCTGGTAGAAGCATGGGCCTTGCATCTCAGTTTGAGCTTGAAATGCATTTGCCTTCTGGTAACCTGCAACTGGTGATTCTGGTGGGACTGCATTGTAGAGTATACCACTAACAGGGGGCTGATTTCCCCTCTCAAACATGCAGCTGCTCACGGGACCAAAGGTGTCCATTAGCTTTCCCCGCTGTTCAAAAACTGCATTGGAAGGGTGTAAGTGCTCCTTTTGCTGTTCATACATTGAATTAGAGGGTTGTAGTTGCTCTCCATGGTGTCCATACATTGCATTAGAGGAGTGAAACAGCTTCCCCTGCTGTCTGTACACAGCATTAGAAGGTTTCAAGAGTTCACCCTGTTTGTTATACACTGTATTATCAACAGGCTGAGACTGAAGACCTGAGCTACAGTTGGACTGCAGCATTAGCCCAGCAAGTGGATCTTGCTGAATGTTATTTGACTGACCAACAAGGATGTGATGGCCATTTGGTATATTTTGGTGTACTGTGGTAATTTTGGGAATGTTTGAAATACTGGGAAACCTGGTCATACCCGTTTGAACAGCAGGTGAAGGTGAATGCCATGTCTTACTAAGCCTTGAATTGTCCATACTCTGGTTGCAAAGGGGAAACTGCCCCTTAAGGCAGACATTTGGGTTTAACATTCCAGTTTGTGACAGTAAGACATTCTTGCTGTTTGATGTCTGTGAATCCATCCACTGACTACTTTGACTGATTGTCTGACGTTGGGGGTTTTGAAAAGCCAGTTGTGGGGCTTGGTTTTGAAAATTTGGCGGAGTCACATTTTCTGTATAGAGTAAATTTTCAGTTTGCATCGGAATCTGAGCTCTTGGTCCAAGTTTTGCTTGTGGTGTCCTTTGCTGTAAAAGTCTAACTTGGTTTTGTTGGCCAGGATGTAAAGAATCAAACTCCATCATATTGTCAGATGCATCTATAGAGTCCACAAATGCTTCTGGAGGACTTCCCCGCTGTCCAACAGTGACCTCAGGGTTAATGTGTAAAAGGTTTATTACCCCGGATGCCATACTGCCTGTCTCAATGCCTTCCATGATCTCCTGAAGGTCTGCTTGCAATTGGAGTTCAGAAAGACACTGCGGAAGATGCTCATTGAGGCTTGAACTGCTGTCACTGAACAGCATCTCCTCTACATATGAGAAAATGTCATTGGCAATAGTGTCACTGATTTCAACAGGCACCTCTGCGTTGCTTAAGTTGTTCATCTGCAACAGAGTGCTCTCCCAGTCCTTTAGATCCTGCTGGTCAATGTCCAGGTCTTTTAAGGTGTCGCACATAGTGGTGTCTCCTATAATCTGCTGTAGGCTGTCCATCATTTCACGCACTGGTGATTCTTCCTTGATGTTGAATGGACCACCTACCCCTGTCCAAGGCTTCCCTGGAACATTAAGAAGGGCATGGCTGTCACAGAATGCCTTCTCAAGGCAGAACTGAGAGTTGGGGTCATTTTTGGGTTGGTAGACAGACTGGTCTTGCTTCAACATGCAAGTCAAAATAGATCTTGGAGGCAGTGCTGCAGGTTTATTTATCTTCCCCTCTTTTGTTTGGTTGGGAATTTCAGTCACATCCGGCGAAGGAGTGGTCTCATACAAGACGGCCTCTCCAGTGGCAAAGCTAAAGGGCAGCTGCAGCTTTCTTTGACGAAGATGCTCTTCACCCTCATCATAGCTGAAAGTAAGTAAAAGTGAAAAGAGACAGGATATTAACACTGGGCCAGAAAAAATTAGCAAAAAAATATATTTTGGCTGAACTGAAAACCTCAGACACTCACGTTAGTGCTCTTTGACGTGCTATTATAAATTCAGGCCTTCCACCCTTATATACAAGCCTGGCATTGGCCTGCACCCAGATCCACGTTCCTGATTTCGACAGTAGCCGGAACACAGTGAAACCACTCTCGCCGGTTTTAATCACTGATGACAGGGAAAAAGAGGCACAATTTACAAGCATTTAAACAAATATTAAACAAAAGTAATACAATTTACTAAAATATTTAGAAATAGTTTAAATATCTAAAGTACATATTTCCAAACAGGCTTAAAAGTGTTTACAGAAATGTCAATAACAGGAATATAGCATGGTGACTACTTAATGTTATTGATTTTCATCTCTTCAAGCCAAGCTAGTTTTTAATTATTGCACTTTGAATATATCTATCATGTATGGCTGTCAGTGAAACAACCCAAAGGCATATCAAGGCAAAAAACCTATTTGGAATAGTTGACAGTCACTTAAACATGCTTTTAACTCACTAAAAAATGGTGATGGGGGGGGGGGGGGAAACCTACAAAGCAGCATCTGAAGGCAGATTTCTGACAAGGTACATACATTTCAGCCTTGCATCCAAGTTATGAAAAAAAATTCAGATTGACAATTGTAGTTTGTCATTTCCCAGATCAATAATATTACCTGGTTTGCCTACATTCATCTTCATAATAATAACCTTCTTTGTTTATACTTTTGCAATTCTTTGTTGTTTAGCCTGTCATACAAAACACTTCATTACCTTAAAATGGTTCAAAATTCAGCTGCTCGTATTATTACACATACCCCATCCTTCCATCATATTACACCTATTCTACAACGGTTTTGTTGGATTCCTATTACCCATTATAAAATACTTCTTACTTTCAAGATTATTCACAATCTTGCTCCTCCATATCTTTCAGACCCCTGTCACATTTTTACACCTGTCCACACCTTTAGATCCTCCTCCTCCATGTACTTCACTGTTTCCCATGTTCACCTTGTTACTATGGGGAGCCGAGCTTTCAGCTGTTTTGCTCCCCAGCTATGGAACTCACTTCCACCTGATCTTCATAATATTGGCTCAAGCCCATATTTCAATCTAACTTTAAAATAAACAATGCATTTGCTGTGATCAAAGTGAGTAGGCTATAAACAAATGGTTTCAAACAGTCTTCTTTTCATTTATTTTGATTGAACTCTAATGTATGGTGGGTTACTCGTATTTTTATTGTGTTTTATGCTTGTGATGTAAAGGAACCTTGAGTATCAAAAAAGGTGTCTATAAATATATGTATTTTTATCACTATTAATTAATTCAATGCTACTAAAAATATATGTTCTCGGTATGCAATGGATGATATTCCTGACATTCATCATAATGATATTAAACCCCTTGATTTTGGACGTCTGCACATACAACACAGTATGTGTTAAATACACTATGATAAAGTACAGAAAATTACATATTGATGAAAGTTGTGTCACTGTACAAATGATTATAAAAAGTATATAGTATGAAGTCAAAAATTTAAGATCACAATATAGAAGATAAATTGAAATTTCTTCCATTTTTCTAAATAGTATTGTCAGTATCAAAACTGTCACATTAAAGCTACTAACCAAAGAAAATCAGAGTGCTATCTTTTCTCCACTGTCACCCAATCATATCAGGAATGCATGTTGCATTTAAAAATAAAGAAATTTAAGCGATCACTTATATTACAACGAATATTTTGGAATATTATGACATCATGCTGAGTAACATTAAAATAAAAATGTTAAAAATTACGAAATTTGGGGTCAATATGCAAATGGCGTGTATATTACAGCACTACACTACAGCAAACCAAGAACATACCATGTGTTTTTTTTCTTACCATATATGTGTGTGTGTGTGTGTGTACAAATGTATACCATATACAAATAAATGCAAAAAAAAAAAGATTAGCAAGTCTCCAATGCAAAGATACTGATTATATAAGTCTTTATTTGGACTTCCTCACATTATTTGTCCTTGATACTATCGTGATTATTTTTGGTACTAAATTTGACTTTTTTTCATTAACATGACATAAAACACAGTTTTAAATTTTAACATTTGAAACACTGTTAAAGTGAAACATTAAAGCTTTCTACTCTGCCGTGTGGGATTTTAGGGATTTTTAAGATAGAACTCACTTCTTATGTGGTTGTCCGCACATTGCATCATATCTGCAGCGTGGATGAACTGGTAACCGGAACCTCTTGTGCATAACTCCATCTCAGTGTAACCCAGCACTACCTTTCCTCTGCATGATAGGACGCATAAATGTTAGTCACACACAAAACAAATGAATACGCATGTAATCAGCTAATTCAGCCCCCAGGTCTTTAGGAGGTCCCCTTTAGAAGCAAAACCCACTAATCATCATTTCAAACATAGTTGGTCTTGTGAATTAAACTCCATTGGATAAGTACAGCAGTCACCTAGTATCGACGCCCAAAGGCGTGAAATCCAGCTTGTGTTTTGTCTGAAAGATAAGTGTCTTGCACCGGATTTCCATGATGGAGGGTGGTTGAAGTGGTGTAGCAATGGCAAAGAGTGCAAGCTGGGGGTGAGCTATAGTTCCGTCCTCTGTCAGCTTGTTTTGTCCATGCAAATACTTGAGCCGTCCCTGAAAGTTCAAGGCCTGGGAAGAGATCAAAGGTCAGAGTGTTTATTTGGTTTGATCGCCTCTCTGTGCCGAACTTCAGACACTTAGCCAAGCTAATACATGATTTGCTTTCGGTGATGTCAATGCCAGGTACTACATGTGAGGGTGGACTGAGCATCAACTGAAATGCACATGCAAACTGTATTTTATCAGTAACACCCACACACCTAGAGTACTGGGGTATTTCCTCAGGGTTTTAAACCAAAACCAGAATTTTCATGTTTCTGGATTTATGTTTCACCTTAACATAGTTTTCCATGTAGGTCTATGTACAAAAAACATATACCACATTTTTATTTTCGGGCCACACGGTTCAGTGCACAAGGTCGCATGGAGAATACAATACTTACTTTCTATAGGAATGTGCAGCGACCAAAAAAAACAATGCAGAACATGAACCGTGTCTCAAATTTTGGGTAGACAGACACAGGAGCAGTGCGGATAGATTTGTCGACGTTGGGCAGCAGTTGCGAGGTATGTTTTGAAAACATTTTGAATGTGCTAATGCATATTCAGTCAATAATCATAGCTAATAAAAAAATTGCAACCCAACGATTGATATCCGCTGAATTAAAAAGAATTGGACTAAATGTATTATTTTTTCCATTAGTTAATGTTTCACGCTCAATCCTCCACTTCCTAGATGTGAAATTAGACAGGAATAATTACATGACTGAAGCAATAAGCATGTACAGTAATCCCTCACAAATGTAACGGGGTTACATTCCAGAGACCACCGTGATGTAGCTACAATATAATTATTTTATTATTATTTATATATGTTTAAGAGCTTTCTAACCCTTTCCCGCACTCGCATTAACAACTTTCCGTACTTCATATACTATTAAACACTTTCTAAACCCCACCATACCAAATTCGTATCTAACTTTTCAAAACCAACCATTTAAATAGAACATAAAACAATATATTTCTGGCATGAGCAAATAAAAAAGTGCTACACTTAAATCTCCAAAATTTTGAACCAAGTCCCTGGAATTAAGAGCTAGTGTAATTGTACAATTTGCTGGGATAATTATAATTACAAATGGCCTTAGTTTTAATCATGTCACTTTGCAGACACTTTTATTCAAGGCGACTAACAAACCACTGAGCTAGCACAGCCATCAAAAGAATGGTTCACTTTAAATTTAGACACAAAAACAAATGTTTAGAATTTTTAAGTGTAACTATCCAAGATTTTATTTGCAAGAATGTAAAACAATGTCTTTGCAACCTGCGTGTTTTATTAAAGTGTTTGCACATGATGCTTTACCAGGAAGCCTGACGAGTTGTCAAGAAGGCAGCGGAAACGACAACAGAAGCTCCTCTCCAGGAAGGATGAGTTTTCTGGAGGAAGCTGTTTAGGGTTGTAGTTGATGAGGCTAGAGGTGATTTTAGCAGTGTTCTGGAGCCCTGTCGAACATTTTGGATATAGAAAAATGAAATCAATATCATATTATGGTGCAGCAGCAATATACATGAACACTACAACTAGAAATCTTTTCTTTAAAGAAAGAGTGGTGATGCTTTCGCTTGCTGATCAAGGCACTGACACAAGGGGCAGAGGACACAGATTGTAAATTGTGTGAAATTCATTAAAAAATAAAATAGCTATAATATTAATAGCTATAAAATTAATATAATAATAATTCATTAAATAAAATAGCTAGTGACAAGAACTAGTTTAATCATACGATAGGGCTCTTTCTAGACAGCAGCAGTTGAAGTACTTCAGCTTTTTAGGAATAAATGTGTGGATTTGTTTTTTTGTGCTAGTTAGCAGGTTGTGTGTCCCAGTGTGTTTACAAAGCACCACAATATATTTACTTCTTGTTGCTGAATTGTAGCCATAGGTCGACCCACAGCTACACATTCCTCTATAAACATTCCAGGTATGTTCAGTAATGATGACCAGACATGCCAATTGATCCCACATTGGGACTAAACAAGCCAAACTCCACCTAATCTTCCACTGTCAAATAATAAAAGCTCCAATGGCATCATTCGATCAGGTAATAATATCCAGATTGCTGTACAATTTCCCACATATATTGCAGAAGCTGAAATAACAGTTCGATTCAGTTCTAACTGAATCAAATTTTATTGTTATAACCAAAAACGTTTCAACCTGTTTTTAAGCAGGTACGTACCGTCAGGGTCATCAGACAGCTCACACTGTGTTGGGTTCAGGGCAAAGTGAAGCTGTCTTCGGAACATGGGCCGGTCATCTGTGTGTATCAGCTCAAACACACTCTGGTGTACTACATCGGACTGCAGGCAATAATATGTGTACGTACACACACACACACACACACACACACACACACACACACACAAACACATACACTTAAAAATACAGGCATGAAGTGGTAAATCAATTGATTACATGTCAACAAGCTTTTCAGTCAATTATTAGCAGTAACTCATATCCAAGTAACTAAAATTATTCCCTGAAAAACCTCTGGTATTTAATTGCTGACCCCATAAACCCTCTTTATGTTAAATGTTAAAAAAAATATTTTCATAATTTAAATCATACAAACCAAAAATATATTATAAAATAAACAAGAGAAAATTAAACCATTTAAAGACCTATGACATTTAAGAACTTGTTTCTTGTACCTTTATTTAAAGCACAAGGTCTGATAAATCTCACAACACTGCCATCCTGTGGTGGGTCACGTACACATTATGTATAAAAAAAAAAGACTTATTATGAAAATATATAATTGCACAATTCACATTTAATGCAGATGTTTTATATTTAGAGTAGAGTAACTGCTTTTAGGACAGCACAGTGGCATGATGGGTTTCATTGTGATTTTCCTGTGCGAAAGTCCTTGGATTCTTTTTATGTGAAGTTTGCATGTTCTCCCCCTCTGCATTCTCCCTGTGTGTTTTTTCTCTTCGTGCTCTGATTTTTACCACAATCCAAAAACATGCAAATTAGGCAAACTGGAGGATACTAAATTACCCTCCAAGTTTGAATGTGTATTAACGTGTATCTGTGTCCTGCAATGGACTTGATGACCTGTGGATGGGAAGATGTGTCCTATTAAATTCCTTAATAAATAATAAATGCAATCATCAGTGCCAAAAATAATGCATAGTGCGTATTAAATCAATCAATCAATATATGTATATATACACACACACACACACACACACACACAATACTGAGCAAAGGTTTTAGGCAGGTGTAAAAAAATATTGTAAACTAAGAATGCTTTCAAAAATATAAATAATTGTTTATTTTTATCAATTTACAAAATACAAAGTGAGCAAAAAATAGAAAAATCTAAATCAAACCAATATTTGTTGTTACTGAACTTTGCCTTTAAACTATCATCAAATCTTATGGGTACATTTGCACAAAGTCAGGGATTATATGATCAACCAATTATACCAAACAGGTGCTAACGTTCATCAATTTCACAAATAGGTGGAAACACAGTCATTAAGTGAAACAGATACAGCTGTGTAGGAGGCATAAAACTGAGTGAGGAACAGTCAAACTACCAGGCTGACGTTGTGGAAGAGTTTCATGTCACAGGTCATATACCATGGCAGATTAAGCACAGCAACAAGACAAGTTAGTTATAATGAATCAGCAAGGTTTCTTCCAGAAACTCTATTTCCAAGCAGACTGGGGTTTCAAGATGTGCTGTTCAAGCTCATTTGAAAAAGAACAAATAAACGGTCAACGTTAAGGATCGTAGACACATTGGTTGGCGAAGTAAACTTAGTGCAGAAGATGAAAGACTCATCAAGCTTATTTCCCTTCGAAATCGGAGGATGTCCAGCCGTGCTATCACCTCAGAACTGGCAAAAACCAGTGGGACCCTGGTACACCCATCTACTGTCCGGAGATGTCCGGACAGAAGTTGTCTTCACGGAAGAGTTGCAGACAAAAAGACATTCCTCTGACATGGAAACAAGGCCAAGCAACTGAACGATGCATGAAAATGTGAACTGGGGTGCAGAAAAATGGCAGCAGGTGCTCTGGAGTGATGAATCAAAATTTGAAATATTTGGCAGTAGCAGATGGCAGTTTGTTCACTGGAGAGCGATAAAATAATGAGTGTCTACAGGCAACGGTGAAACATGGTCGAGGTTCCTTGCAAGTGTGGGCTGCATTTCTGCAAATGGAGTTTTGGTCATGATTAATAGTATCCCCAATGCGGAGAAATACAGGCAGATACTTATCATGTAATACCATCAGGGCATATGAATGGCCAAAAATTTATTCTGCAGAAGGACAACGACCCCAAGGTTACAGCTAATATCATTAAGAAATATCTTCAGCCTAAAGAAAAGAAGTCCTAGAAGTGATGGTATGGCCCCCACAGAGCCATGATCTCAACATCATCGAGTCTGTCTGGAATTACGTGAAGAGACACATTTAGGGGAAATCCTACACCCACAGAAGATCTGTGGTTAGTTCTCCAAGATATTTCGAACAACCTACCAGCCAAATTCGTCCAAAAACTGTGTGCAAGTGTGCCTAGAACAATTGATGAAGGCAAAGGGTGGTCACAGCTAATATTGATTTGATTTATATTTCTATTCTGTTAATTCACTGCATTTTGTTATTGATGAAAATAAACTATTAACACTTCCATTCTTGAAAGCATTCTTAGTTTTTTTTTCACACCTGCTCAAAATATTTGCACAGTACTATATATATATATATATATATATATATATATATATATATATATATATATATATATATATATAAATAAAAAGTGTAACAGATCTTGTTTTTGACTTTTTTTTGACATTTTGAAGAAAACCTGTATATTTTTTTGTTGAAAGCATAAAGATTTGGTGCTTGATTTACACAGCTTTTGCAAAGGAACCAAATAAAACACCTTAATTCAGTACTTTACTTTTCAGTAAAGTAAGTAGGTGTGACCTAATACACTGATAGATGATTTGAATATGAAATGACACCTTTAATCGAACTGAACCAATTGGAAGAAATTATTATTAAATGTTTGCTGCCACCTTTAGTTCACAGTGGTTCACAAAAAGCTTTGCATTTTTTGACATGAAAGCTGATTGTTTGCAAGTTAAATGCAGTGGTTGTTAACCAACATTATGTAGCATTAGCATAGGTTTCAATTAAATCTTTAATTGATGAGGGAATCAATTTTATTTTGAGTTGCGTCTAAAACTAACCATGGCATTCCATTGTTTTTTAAGCTTATTTTTAATACTCTTTTTCTATTAACCTTATTTTGGTGCAATATGACTGATCGTGTTTGGGGTAGGTGTCTGTCAGGTGTCTGGGTGAAGTTAAAATGTAAATAATATATTTATATATTTAAATATTATGAAACATTAGGAAGCACAACTTTTTGAAATATTAGAAAAGCTGTAATTCAGACATAGCCCCTGGGTATATGGAAACTGCTATGGAAAAGCTATACAATGTTCCTTTTATTATTTATAAATTTATTTGACTTAGTATGAACCCTAAAGATCTTTAGGGTGGGAATATTAAATGAAAACCAGGTCTTACTGTCTGACCTCAATATTGCTTTTGTATCTAATGGTGTATGTAAATAACAGACATGGCATGTGCAAATCAGGGCTACTCCATAAATTTTGCATGCATTTTCATGGTGATCTAATCAGTCTAGGTAGTGTTTATTGTGACAGCAAGAGGCAGCGATGTGTAAAGAAATCCTCTTCGTACTCTCAAACGTTATTTGTTTATGTTTTTTTCCATATTGTGCATTTCTTTCTAGCATAAAAATCCTTAATATTTATTCTTATTTGAAGGTATAAAATGTTACAATAAACACCAGTCTATTGCTTTGTTTAATACTCAATTCTTATCAATCCAAGTGTGACATTCTGCAGACAACTGCAATGGATGCAATTAAATAAAATAATTAATCTCATCTCATCTTATTATCGTCCACTTAATCCTTTGCTCTCCGAGCAACTCTCTGAGGATCGTAAAACATGGTTGTCTATGGCACATTGGACTTGGTATTTAAACCCCCAATGTTTAGATTGAGAGCCAGGTAATACAAACCACTGAGCTACCACACCTTTTTCAGTTAAATAATAAGTGCTGTAACTCTGTTACTAATAGGTTTGGATATTGTTCAACCTTTTATAATAAATCAATCAATAATAATGATGCAGGCATGCATTATTGGAAATAAATCACGGGAAAGAGGTGTTATTAGGCACAACGTGTATCGGAGTCGCAACTTTTTCCCATGATTGTGTGTGCGTGTGTCACACACAGAAACACACGCACAAATACACCAAATGGACAAATGTTCTGGGATGCCAACACAATGAACCTCCAAAAACATTTTTTATATCTGATTCCAAGATGGCCCTTCCATTGTGTCATGCAGCTTTCATGTTTCTAGGAAGGCTTTAACAAAATTTTTCTACATTTAACAAAAGATCATTTGTGAGGTTGAATGCTTATGCTAAAAACGATTCCGGTTTCTTTATTCTCTATTTTGGTTTATAAGGTGTAAGACAGAGCAGAAATCTCTGCGGGCCAGTCAAGCACACCGCAATCAAATTATAGCACAGTCTAAATAGTGCTAAATTTTATATACCTATAGCAAAGAGAGTGAAGGCCCCAATATTTTTTTTCTATATAACGTATATCAGACTATTTTTAAATTAACTGATTAACAAAAATTCATTGCTATACACAATGTTCTGTATGTTTATGAAAAATGTAATGCTTATAGGATTATTTGTATCTGTTTTATAAATCACCTTATAATACATATTTTAATTAGAAACTTTAATTATTGCTCTCTTTATTGCTTACACCAGGGATGCCCACACTTTTCTGGCCCGAGATCTACTTTTCCACTGGACAGGTCATTGAGATCTACCAGGGTTAATATTTTTTTAGGCTTTTATATTGAAACCTGTTTACACACATCATGTTAGTATTGGGGGGCACGTTGGCTTAGTGGTTAGCACGTTCTCCTCTCAGCGCTAGGGATTCCCGGTTCGAATCCCAATCTGGGTGGAGTTTCCATGTTCTCCCCGTGTGCGTGTGGGTTTCCTCCGGGTTCTCCGGTTTGCTCCCACAGTCCAAAAACATGGATCAAGTTGATTGAATTCTCCAAATTGCCCCATATAGTGTGTGTGTGCGCACAGTGATAGATTGCCCCCCTGTCCTAGGTGTATCTGCCCAGCGCCTGAGACGCTCTCCACTGGATGGACAGATAACGGATGGATAGATGGATGTTAGTATTATCGAATCAACATAGAAGAGACGGCTTCATGTTGCCATTTTCACAGAAATTGCAGCAAATAGCATGGAGAAAACTTGGTTTTAGTAAACCCAAACGACCAAACACAATGGAAGTGCAATGGCTACTTGGCAAATCAAGCAAAGGCATTTTGAGTTTGGCATTGCAAAAAAATATTCATCCTCCCACTCTAAATGAAAGTGGTACTTTAGTTATTTTGGAGCAAAGTCCTTCACTCGTCAGTCAAATAAAGTGCAAAAACAAACAGAAACTATCTAATGTAGATGATTCTCGAGGCAGTGCTTCGGATTTAAGCACGGAGGCGTGGCCCCGGGCCGTTTTTTGGAACAGCGAGGGGGGGGGGGGGGCAGACTGCTCGCTTGCAGATATCGCGATTCGGAATGAATCACATTGTTGTTAAAATGTTTGCGCGCGTGTGTATAAGTGCTTCCGATACTGTTTTGTAAAAAAAAAAGTGATAAAAGCTGATATGTGATTTTTTTTTCCTCAAACCTCCATTGCGATCGACTGGACACCCCTTCGCCGACGTATTGAGCACCCCTGGCTTACACCTTATTAATATACACTTACCTGCCATATTATTAGGTATAGTTCATTGTTTCTCCACTTACTATACAGGTGTTGTCCATCTGTTTCTTTCCATATTTAGTCCCCTTACTACTTCCGCTGATGAACAGGTGATATGAAAGTTGTGGATGATGGTACAGTGGATCAAACACCTTTATGTTCTACAGGTGTATCTGTAATGTATCTCTAAAACCTGAGATGTATACCTAACCTACTGATCATTAGATAACATACTAAACTAGACTCACAAAAGTATGGAAACAGATGGACTAGAGCAGGGGTGCTCAATACGTGGATTGATCGCAATGGAGGTTTGGAAAAAAAAAAAAAATCACGTATCAGCGCTTTTTTTACAGCACAGTATCGGAAGCACTTTTACACACGCGCGCACGCATTTTAGACTGACAAGACGAGTGAAGGACTTCGCTCCAAAAGAATTAAAATACCACTTTAATTTAGAGTGGGAGGATGAATATTTTTTTGTATGTATGTCAAACTCAAAATGCCTTTGCTCGATTTGCCAAGTAGCCATTGCACTTCCATTGTGTTTTATCGTTTGGGTGTAACTAAAACCAAGTTTTCTTCATGCTATTTTCTGCAATTTCTGTGAAAATGGCAATCTGAAGCCGTCTTTTCTATGCTGATTCAACAATACTAACATCCATCTATCCATGCATTATCTTCCTCTTTATCCTCTATTAGGGTTGCGGGGGTGGAGGGGGTGCTCCATGCCCATCCAGGGGAGAGCGTCTCAGGCGCTGGGCAGATACACCCAGGACAGTGGGGGGCAATCGATCACTGTGCACACACTCACACTCTATATGGGGCAATTTGGAAAATTCAATTGACCTTGATCCATGTTTTTGGACTGTGGGAGAGAACCGGAGAACCTGGAGGAAACCCATGCGGACACGGGGAGAACATGGAAACTCCACTCAGATTGGGATTGGAAACAGGAATCCCTAACACTGAGAGGTGAATGTGCTAACCACTAAGCCAATGTGCCCCCCCAATACTAACATGATGTGTGTAAACAGGTTTCAAAATAAAAGCTTAAAAAAAAATTATTAACCCTGGTAGATCTCGATGACCTGTCCAATGGAAAAGTAGATCTCCGGCCAGAAAAGTGTGGGCACCCCTGGACTACAGTCTACGAAGTCCATGTACATGATCAGTGGAACTGAAACAGATAGTGAGTGTAGTATACTGAGGTGTATTTAAAAAATTACCAGCAAGTGTGCATTCCTAATACACTAAGTCTCTGTGAAATACAACTTGGATTGATGAGCCATTGGTCATGTGAAAGAGAAGTTAACATAAGTGCCTTTGGACCACAATGTTACGATCTAAGATTTCTATTACAATGGATTTAAGAGGTTTAAGTAAAATTAGCAGCATACTACCTTTACATACAATAAAATAATACAATATGGTTGTACAAGTTGTCTAATAATGTAATCCACATCATTTAGGAAGATTATATATTAGTCTATAATGCTTTTTAGCAACTCTCTCTAGATAGAGAAAGCAAATGCATTATAGTCTGTATAAAATGACCATTTAACTAATCATTGCTAAATCTGAATGATAATACATTAAAAAGATGATGCATCACAACTATTTAATTTATAAGATATAGTGATGCAGTTTTCTAAGCAGACCAGATGGCATGGGGCTGAACACACAACACATACCAATATATGTATAACTATATATATAACAAAGTTATACTTGAACAAGGGTAAAGTTATGCTTATATACAGTGCCTCCAAGTAATATTCAACCTCCTGCAGATTTAACAAATTTAACAAGTTGCAAATACTTTAGAACTTTGAACATTAGCTGCATTAACAGATGCCTAAATATTACGAAACAAAAATATGTTGCTCAGTTAAATGTATATATATATATATATATATATATATATATATACACACACACACACACATACATATATATATATATATATATATATATATATATATATATATATATATATATATATATATATATATATATATATATATATATATATTTCAAACAGAAAAATTAGGGTCAACTATTCAACTCCTAGATTTAAAAAACCCTTGTTTGCAATTACAGCTATTTATCATTTTTTATAAGACCTAATCAGGCCAGCACATGTCTCTTGAGTAATCTTGGCCCACTCCTCCATGCAGATCTTATCCAAGTTGTCTAGGTTCTTTGAGCATCTCATGTGGATTTTGATCATTAGCTCCTTCCACAAGTTTTCAATTGGGTTAAGGTCAGGAGACTGACAAGGCAACTGCATCACCTTGATCTTTTCCCTCTTAAACTAGGCCTTTGGTTTCTTTGCCGTGTGCTTGGCATCGTTGTCTTGTTGGAAGAAGAAATGGAGACCCATCTTAAGATCCTTGATGGAGGAGCAGAGGTTCTTGACCAAAATCTCCAGGTAGTCTATGCTGTCCATCCTCCCATAGATGAGGACCAAATGGCAAGGCCCCTTGGCTCAGAAGCTGCCACACAGCAGAATGCTGGCAGCACCATGCTTGACTGTGAGGATGGTATTCTTTGGGTTATATTCAGTGCCATCCGGAACGGAGATCATTGCCGTTGAGTATGTTACTAATGGTATTGATGGAAATCAATGTCCCGACCGACATGAGATCTTCCTGGAGCGCTCTCCTTGCTGTCCTTGGGTCAGCTTGGACCATGATGGTAACAGTAGTTCCATAAACCTTCCACTTCCTGATGATGCTCCCAATGATGGAGACAGGTAGGCCCAATTCATTGGAAAGGGTTTTGTATCCTTTGTCAGCCTTGTGACCATCCAGGAGTTTGTCTCTGATGGCCTTGGAATGCTCATTAGTCTTTCCCATGTTGACCATGCATGAGTGCTGTTCACAAGTTTGCGGAAGGGCTTTTATAGTCAGAAAAGGTGGGAAGAACAGATAATTAATCCAAGCATGTGAAGTTCATTGTTCTTTATGCTTCAATTACTTCTTAATACTTGAGGGAACCAAACAAAAGTCTTGTGGTTTGAGGGGTTGAATAATAATTGACACTCTGACTAAACTTTTAAAAAATTAACACATACATAACATTCTTTTTTGCTGCAGCGCATTTCACATGTCCCGGCTGATCTACAGTCCAAATGTCACAAGGCCAAATTAACTCAAAAAAATGTGTAAACCTGCAATATATATATATATATATATATATATATATATATATATATATATATATATATATATATATATATATATATATACATACAGTGAGTCCAAGAAGTATTTGATCCCTTGCTGATTTTCTTTGTTTGCCCACTAATAAAGACACTATCCTTCTGCACTTTTAATGGTAGATATATTCTAACATGGAGAGACAGAATATCAAGACAAAAATCCAGAATATAATTTTAAAGAATATATTTTAATTACACATTATAATTTAATAAACACTGGACCAGCTCTTCACTCTCTCCAGGATCCTCGAGGGTTCATGGGAGTTTGCCCAACCAGTCTACATGTGCTTTGTAGATCTGGAGAAGGCTTTCGACTGTGTCCCTCGGGGTATTCTGTGGGAGGTGCTTCGTGAGTATGGGGTACATGGCTCCTTACTACGGGCCATTCAGTCCCTGTATTTGCGAAGCAGGAGCTTGGTTCGCATGGCCGGCAGTAAGTCGGACTGGTTTCCAGTGAGGGTTGGACTCCGTCAGGGCTGTCCTTTGTCACCGGTTCTGTTCATAATTTACATGGACAGAATTTCTAGGCGCAGCCAGGGGATGGAGGGTGTCCGGTTTGATGATCTGAGGATCACGTCGCTGCTGTTTGCAGACGATGTGGTCCTGTTAGCATCATCAGGCTGCGAACTTCAGCTCTTACTGGATCGGTTTGCAGCCGAGTGTGAAGCGGCCGGGATGAGAATCAGCACCTCCAAATCTGAGGCCATGGTTCTCAGCCGGAAAAGGGTAGAGAGTCCTCTCTGGGTCAGGGATCAGATCTTGCCTCAAGTGGAGGAGTTTAAGTATCTCGGGGTCTTGTTCACGAGTGATGGTAAGATGGAGTGTGAGATTGACAGACGGATCACCGCGGGGTCAGCAGTGATGCGGACCCTATACTGGTCTGTTGTGGTAAAGAAGAAGCTGAGCCACAAGGCAAGGCTCTCGATTTACCAGTCGATCTACGTTCCGACCCTCACCTATGGTCATAAGCTTTGGGTAATGACCGAAAGAACAAGATCGCGAATACAAGCGGCCGAAATGGGTTTTCTCCGCAGGGTGGCAGGGCTCTCCCTTAGAGATAGGGTGAGAAGCTCGGTCATCCGGGAGAGACTCGGAGTGGAGCCGCTACTCCTCCGCATTGAAAGGAGCCAGTTGAGGTGGTTCGGGCATCTGGTAAGGATGCCTCCTGGGCGCCTTCCTAGGGAGGTGTTCCAGGCAAGTCCGGCTGGAAGGAGACCACGGGGAAGACCCAGGACACGCTGGAGGGATTATATCTCTCAGCTGGTCTGGGAACACCTCGGGGTTCCCCCAGTCGAGCTGGTGGAGGTGGCTGGGGCGAGGGAGGTCTGGGTCTCCCTACTTCGGTTGCTGCCCCCGCGACCCGAACCCCGGACAAGCGGAAGATAATGGATGGATGGATGGATATTTTAATTAATTTGTATTTCAATGAGGAAAATAAGTATTTGATCCCTCTTGCCAAACACACTCAATACTTAGTGGCAAAGCCTTTGTTTGCAAGCACAGCGGTGAGACGTTTGTTGTAGTTAACCACAAGTTTAGCACACACACCAGGGGGAATTTTGGCCCACTCTTCTTTGCAGATCCTCTCTAAATCATGAAGGTTGGTGGGCTGTCGCTTGGCAACTCTGACCTTCAGCTCCCTCCATAGATTTTCGATCGGATTGAGGTCTGGCGACTGGCTGGGCCACTCCATGACCTTAATGTGTTTTTTCTTGAGCCAATCCTTTGTTGCCTTTGCTGTATGTTTAGGGTCGTTATCATGTTGGAAGACCCAACCACGGCCCATTTTCAGATCCCTGGCAGAGGGGAGGAGATTGTCCCTCAGGATTGTGCGGTACATGGCTCCATCTATCTTCCCAGTGATGCGGTGTAGTAGCCCTGTACCCTTGGCAGAGAAACACCCCCAAAAAATCTTTCCTTCCACCTCCATGCTTGACGGTGGGCACAGTGTTCTTGGGGTCATAGGCAGCATTTTTCTTCCTCCACACATGGCGGGTGACCACAAAACCTGACCACAAAACCTTCTCCCAATAACTTGGTTCATCTTTCAAATGATCATTGGCATACTTGAGGCGCGCCTTCACATGTGCTCTCTTCAGCAGGGGTACCTTTCGGGCACTGCAGGATGTGAATCCATTGTTGCGCAAAGTGTTGCCAATTGTTTCCTTGCAAACTGTGGTCCCAGCTGCCTTCAGGTCATTTGCTAACTCCTGCCGAGTGGTTGCAGGACGATTTCTGACCGTTCTCAGCATCATTGCCACCCCACGAGGCGAAATCTTCTTTGGAGCACCGGGCCGAGGTCTGTTGATTGTCATGTTATACTCTTTAAACTTTCTGATAATTGCACCAATAGTTGTTACTTTCACATCCAACACCTTACTAATCTTTTTGTAGCCCATTCCAGCTTTGTGAAGGTCAACAATTCTGACTCTGAGGTCCTGTGACAGCTCTTTGGTTTTACCCATGTTGGAGACTTGAAATCTGTGTGATCTGTCTGATTCTGTGGACAGGTGTTTTTCACACAAGTGATTAGTGAGAACAGGTGGCTTCAGGTCAGGTAACAAGTTGATTGGGAGTGTCTAACTGGTCTGTAAAAGCCAGAACTGCTAATGAATACTAAGGGATCAAATACTTATTTCACTCCATGAAATACAAATCAATTAATATATATTCCTTAGATTTATTTTCTGGATTTTCTTTTTAATATTCTGTCTCTCCATGTAAGAATACATCTACCATTAAAAGTATAGAATGATCATGTCTTTATTAGTGGGCCAACAAAGAAAATCAGCAAGGGATCAAATACTTCTTGGACTCACTGTATATGTATATATATATATATATATATATATACTGTATATATACAGTGCATCCGGAAAGTATTCACAGCGCTTCACTTTTTCTGCATTTTGTTACGTTACAGCCTTATTTCAAATTGTATTAAATTAATCTCGTTCCTCAAAATTCTACACAAAATACCCCATTATGACAATGTGAAAAAAGTTTTCTTGAGAGTTTGGAAAATTTATTACAATTAAAAACCAAAGAAATCATATTTACACACAGCCTTTGCTTAATACTTTGTAGAACCACCTTTGGCAGCAACTACAGCCTCGAGTCTTTTTGAACATGATGACACAAGATTAGCACACCTATCTTTAGGCAGTTTTGCCCATTCTTCTTTGCAGTACCTTTGAAGCTCCATCAGGTTGGATGGGAGACATCTGTGCACAGCCATTTTCAGATCTCTCCAGAGATGTTCAATCGGATTCAAGTCTGGGCTCTGGCTGGGCCACTCCAGAACATTCACAGAGTGGTCTTGAAGCCACATCTTTGAGATCTTGGCTGTGTGCTTCGGGTCGTTGTCATGCTGAAAAATGAACCGTCACCCCAGCCTGAGGTCAAGAGCGCTCTGGAGCAAGTTTTCATCCAGGATGTCTCTGTACATTGCTGCATTCATCTTTCCCTCTATCCTGAGGGTAGCCAGTTCCTGCTGCTGAAAAACATCCCCATAGCATGATGCTGCCACAACCATGCTTGACTGTAGGGATGGTATTGGCCTCGTGATGAGCATTGCCTGGTTTCCTCCAAACATGACACCTGGCATTCACACCAAATAGTTCAATCTTTGTCTCATCAGACCAGAGAATTTTGTTTCTCATGGTCTGAGAGTCCTTCAGGTGCCTTTTGGCAAATTCCAAACGGGCTGCCTTGTGCCGTTTACTAAGCAGTGGCTTTTGCCTGGCCACTCTGCCATACAGGCCTGATTGGTGGATTGCTGCAGAGATGGTTGTCCCTCTGCAAGGTTCTCCTCTCTCCACGGAGGAACGCTGGAGCTCTGACAGAGTAATCATCGGGTTCTTGGTCACCTCCCTGACCAGGCCCTTCTCCCCCGATCGCTCAATTTAGACGGCCGGCCAGCTCTAGGAAGAGTCCTGGTGGTTCCAAACTTCTTCCATTTACGAATGATGGAGGCCACTGTGCTCATTGGGACCTTCAATGCAGCAGAAATTTTTCTGTATCCTTCCCCAGATTTATTCCCCAGATGAGGTCTACAGACAATTCCTTTGACTTCATGCTTCGTGTTTGCCCTCTGACATGCAGTCAACTGTGGGACCTTATATAGACAGGTGTGTGCCTTTCCAAATCATGTCCAATCAACTGGATTTACCACAGGTGGACTCCATTTAAGCTGTAGAAACATCTCAAGGATGATCAGTGGAAACAGGATGCACCTGAGCTCAATTTTGAGCTTCATGGCGAAGGCTGTGAATACTTATGTAAAAGTGATTGCTTAGTTTTTTATTTTTAATACATTTTCAAAACTCTCAAGAAAACTTTTCACATGGTCATAATGGGGTATTTTGTGTAGAATTTTGAGGAAAGAGATTAATGTAATACAATTTGGAATTAGGCTGTAACGTAAGAAAATGTGGAAAAAGTGAAGCGCTGTGAATGCTTTCCGGATGCACTGTATATACACATATCTGGGTGGAGTTTCCATGTTCTTCCCGTGTCTGCGTGGGTTTCCTCCAGGTTCTCAGTTTTCCTCCCACAGTCCAAAAACATGGATCCAGGTCAATTGAATTCTTCAAAATTGCCCCATATAGAGTGTGTCTGTGTGAGTGTGCCCAGTGATAGATTGCCACCCTGTCCTGGGTGTATTTGCCCAGCACCCGAAACGTTCTCCCCTGGATGGGCATGGGGAACCCCACCGCGACCCAAGAAGAGGATAAAGCTAATAAGATAATGGACTGATGTTTATATTGTCACCTTTTTTCCCCCCTATTTTTAACAAATCGCTACGTCGTATTCATAATACCAACTCCAAAACTGCAGGTGGTACTACCTCATTATTCTCTTCCCTTATACTTCACATAAAGGTAGTAGGCAGGAAAAGTTAAATGTTGTGTCTTGTATCTAAATAATATGGGACGCGATTTCCATAAAATGATTTTGGCAAATTTTAAATTTTTTGCTGCTCACATAACCAGTGTCTTTTAAAAATATACGCTACACTCCAGCATGTCCTTAAAAAAAACCTCAAACTGTGAAACATGCCGGTGAGTACTTCAGTGGTGCACGGTGGACCGATCATTAACAGCAAGCACTAACACTGCACAAGAACCAAACATCAGTGTTACAGTAATTCATACCCCAATCATCTCCTGAGACTAATACTGTATAAAACATTATGTTATAATAGTGTTATGTTATAATCTGGCTGTGCTTTTTATATTTCTTAAACCTGTTAAGGCCATCACTCTTTTTTCAGCAAAGTCCTGAATATAGCATTGACACTTGATCTTATTCTTGAACCCCTTTGACTACAGGCAAAATCTTTTGCACCTTTTGGAAGCTGTGACATAAGAGATTCACATTTAGTTGTCAAAATCAATATAATCAGTACTAATTTAGAAAAAAAAAAGTTTTAATCAGACTATTTTATAAATGTCTGAAAATAATTGGAAAAACAAATGTTGATGGAAAGCCTCAGTAGGGAGCTGTTGGGAAGTTAAAACCCCAGTGAAGTTGTAGCCTCATGTCTGATCAAACTTATTAAAATTTGATTAATAAGCTATTAAATATGAGATACCCCGGTGGAAATGGAGGCGATCTGAACATTCCAAAGAGTGCCAAAAAATGCCAAAATGGATAACTTGGCTTATGATTGTCTTCTACTACAAATCTTTTATCTGTTAAAAGCGAGATTCTATTAGTGTCTTAATTAAGCGTTAAAACATTTTAATAACTTGTAAAGCAAAGAAATAAAGGATTAAATACAAAAAAGTACATATTTATATAAATAGCCATGAGATGTTAGGAAATAAAAAGGAAAAGATTGTATTTAGTCAAATATCACTATATAATTAACCCCAAAAGTACATGAAGAAAAAGTATTTATTGTATTCTTCTATTAATATTTATAATATTTACCAGTCAGCAAAATGTAGTATAACACTATAAATACTATTATACATTTATATAATAAATGAAAGACTATTACACATAAAAGTGTGATGATAATATGAAGTTAGACATGTATGAACTGTATGTACAGTCATGGCCAAAAGTTTTGAGAATGACACAAATATTATATTTTCACATGACCTGCTGCCCTCTGGTTTTTATGTGTGTTTGTCAGATGTTTTTATCACATACAGAAATATAATTGCAATCATATTATGAGTAACAAAAGCTTTTATTGACAGTTAGAATGAGTTAATGCAGCAAGTCAATATTTGCAGTGTTGACCCTTCTTCTTCAGGACCTCTGCAATTCTCCCTGGCATGCTCTCAATCAACTTCTGGACCAAATGCTGACTGATAGCAGACCATTCTTGCACAATCAATGCTTGCATTTTGCCAGAATGTGTAGCTTTTTGTTTGTCCACCCGTCTCTTGATGATTGACCACAAGTTCTCAATGGGATTAAGATCTGGGGAGTTTCCAGGCCATGGACCCAAAATCTCTATGTTTTGTTCACTGAGCCATGTAGTTATCACCTTTGCTTTATGGCAAGGTGCTCCATCATGCTGGAAAAGGCATTGTTGATCACCAAACTGCTCTTGGATGGTTGGGAGAAGTTGCTCTCGGAGGACATTCTGGTACCATTCTTTATTCATGGATGTGTTTTTAGGCAAGACTGTGAGAGAGAGCCGATTCCCTTGGCTGAGAAGCAACCCCACACATGAATGGTTTCATGGCTTTACAGTTGGCATCAGAGAAAAGGACTTTACCCCAGTCCTCAGCAGTCCACTCCCTGTACCTTTTGCAGAATATCAGTCTGTCCCTGATGTTTTTTCTGGAGAGAAGTGGCTTCTTTGCTGCCCTCCTTGAGACCAGGCCTTGCTCCAAGAGTCTCCGCCTCACAGTGCGTGCAGATGCACTCACACCTGCCTGCTGCCATTCCTGAGCAAGCTCTGCACTGCTGGTAGCCCGATCCCGCAGCTGAAACACTTTTAAGAGATGTCCTGGCGCTTGCTGGTCTTTCTTGAGCGCCCTGGAGCCTTTTTGGCAACAATGGAACCTCTCTCCTTGAAGTTCATGATGATGCGATAGATTGTTGACTGAGGTGCAATCTTTCTAGCTGTGATACTCTTCCCTGTTAGGCCATTTTTGTGCAGTGCAATGATGACTGCACGCGTTTCTTTAGAGATAACCACGGTTAACAGAAGAGAAACAATGATGCCAAGCACCAGCCTCCTTTTAAAGTGTCCAGTGGTGTCATTCTTACTTAATCATGACAGATTGATCCCCAGCCCTGTCCTCATCAACACCCACACCTGTGTTAATGGAGCAATCACTGAAATTATGTTAGCTGGTCCTTTTAAGGCAGGGCTGCAATGAAGTTGATGTGTTTTGGGGGATAAAGTTCATTTTCTAGGCAAATATTGACTTTGCACTTAATTGCTGTTAAGCTGATCACTCTTTATAACATTCTGGAGTATATGGGAATTGCAATTATAAAAACTGAAGCAGTAGACTTTGTAAAAATTAATATTTGGATCATTCTCAAAACTTTTGGCCATGACTGTACGACAGAAAGACACAATGTTTAAGGTACTTATTCCTCTGACAATGTATGTAATGGTAGGACTGTATTCTTCTTCCATCTTCATTCTGTCCTAATGAAGCACTAAAGAACAAAAATAACATTTATTTATCTAAAAATAAAGAAAAACAATGTTTTATATAAGCTATACAAGATAACAAAATATCTGACAAGATCAGCATGTAAACAAACCCCCCTACCCTCTCTGCCCTCTTCACACTTGTGTGAGAATGCAAATGACTTGTATGAGAATGCTGTAGAATGCTTCTAGATAGGTGGCTTTACACAAAGAGTAAGACTCACAGACCCAGTGAATAAAAACATTAAAAACATTTACTTACCAAATCTGAACTGGATCACATCCTCCAGCAAGCATTCCTTCCTCTCCTCAGCATCCTCAAGCAACAGAGTTCCAAGTGAAGTGAAGACTTCTTACAAACTAAACTTCTGTTTCGTTTGTTTTTGTCATTATTAGAAAGTATACTCAACAACATTGTTGCCAGTTTTAACTTTTTGCTTAGTTATTTTGTTATTGTGAGAAAAATAAGAATATTTTGTCAATATTCTGCTCATTGGCTATTGACTGGTAATGTCAGCAAAACTCTAACTTCTAATTAGTTTGCTAAAACAGATGGGCAATAAGGGCTGGACCTAATGAAAGCACCAGACCTGATTGGATTCTTGAGTGTCCTACATAGCCAATTGTAAGTAGAATTTAATGACACTGGGTGAAATTAACTTGTAAGACAACTTGTAAGGAAAAGTAATGTTTATGAATGTAAACCTTTTACCATTCAGACATAAAACAGAAGAAGAAATCATAAAATGCATGAAGCGCTTACCATGAAAAGCTGCTATTTGATCCATAATTCAAGGATATAATCGACATTTACACCGAAAAATATATAATAGATGTATTTAATGGATCCTTAAAGCTGTCTCATAGATTTGAGCTGTGATAGATTTGAGCCATTTTAGCGCTTACAGTCGGAACAAGAGATTAAAAATAAAAAAAAACATTTCCTTAAAAATGCTTAAATTTTTTTTTTAAATGTTTGACTCTTCAGTTCACTTTATTTTACTCTTTTTGTGGAGTAACAGTTCTATTTTCAGTGTGTCGATCACAACCGCTGTAGTGTGATAAACATTTTGTGAATAGACAACAGTGTCTGTATCTCGATAAAGGGCACATTATTTTCATTAACTTAATATTTGAAAGTTAAAGCAGGAGAGAGGGAGGGATAGAGAAAAGAAAAAAACAGAAAGCAAGTGTGTGTGTGTTCTGACCTGATGAAAGCCCAGGTAGTCCTGAATAGTTGGTGAAGAGTAGAAAACATAACCTTCAGCTGTTACAACTAGCACAAAGCCATTCAGAGCCTACACACACACACACACACACACACACACACACACACACACACACACGTTAAAAAAGACACTTAAATAATACAGTATGTACAGCATTATACACTTTTAGTAAAGTGTTTCTAGTTTTATTAAGTGTGAGTATTTATTGTGTATTTCTTTTTTTAATCTTGAAACCTAAACATTGTATGTATATAAGATTTTGTATGTGTGAGGTGAGGTGGGAGTTGTACCTGTAGTAGTAATTCTCCCTCAGGGTAGTTCACTCCATCCAGGCCATTCACTGTCTGTCCATTTCCTCCCATGATCCCAGCAGGCCATCCGTTGGCTCCGCTTATACTTTTCTTTATTGTAGCTGAGTTAGACAAAAGCAATTACAAAAGTAGATTATTAAACACATTAAATAGAAAGTGAGTTAGTGTTTAAAAGAATAACAAAAAAATAAATAAAAAGAATAAAAATTATGGCAAAAAAAAAAAAATCTCCAAAACCTATATCGATATTTGCACTGAGAAATATTTCACTTTTTGACTATTTTAATGCAAATTAATCTGAGCTCATATTTAAAAATTCTCTCTGCAATCACTGATATTTTTGTCTCTCATCTTTTTGCCTATTTGTTTTTCTATTTTTTACTTACCTCTAAAACCCGTTTTCCTTACACAGACACAGACACACACACACACTAGACCTAGACCTGAATTAAGTCATTGTGGTAAGACAGACATGAAACCTCTCTTTCTGTAGTGTAACAAGTTCAGACTTGTGAAAAGCAAAGTGATGAGATGTACTATGTCACTACCAGTTCTAGCCAATCAGCGATTTGATTGGTGACTAGGCATGAACACATGTACTCTGTTTCTTTCTCTCTCTCTCTCTTCGCCTCTCACACTCACACACACACACCTTACTTTTAAGTGGTTAACTACTATTCACAGTAAATTTCAATTACATTTATTTTCTAAACTGGGAGACACCCACACCACATACTAACCTTCTCAGTCCACTTATGTGAGATGAACATTTCAAGACTGTCATTCTAGGAATTCTGAACATCCTAAAACATATTGTGATGTGATGATTCGATTCTATTAACGCCAAACTCCTAACTTTGAAACTTATAATTTTGCATTGGTATCTAAATTAAGGCCTCCCAATCAACTTTGGAGAATCAGACAAATCATTTGGTAAAGATCTATAGGACTTCACTGCACATTAAACATTGCTGTTGTCTTGTGTTAAAGGGAAAAAAAAATTGTTTAATGTTAAAAGACCAAGAAGAAATAAAGATAGCATAATGTGAGATATAAAATAAATATGTTGGATATTAAAATAATTCTTTGTGGTAATATACAAAAATAGTATGTGCTGGTGCATTGATCCTTATATCCTTTTCTACATCTATATTTTTTGTTAGATGCAGAAACTGACAATATGTTTGAATCTACTTCATTAGTTCCACAAGCTAAATAAACCAATGGAAATGTGGAAGAGAGTATCATATTGAGTAGTGGAACGAGTGTGTGAAGGGACTCATGTAGAGTAAGCATTTATGGGTTTTTAGAGATTTGCTGCCTCCATGTGGACAAACAAGCAGATTTATCAAATTTTTTTTATTTTGCAATTTACTTCCTATTACTGTTTTAATATTTGGGAACCACTCGCCAAACCCTTTTTTTATTTTTATTATTGAGGACTTTCATTAAATGACTAAAACTAGGGTCCTCCACTACAACATATGGAGAATATCGTGGATCAGTTTCATGGCTTCATTGTATTTTTGGTAAGGTTTTTTATACATCTAGATTTGCATCAGAGTTTTCGCTGTATTGCGACATGCTGTGCTTTATATGTTGCTAAATTTCAGTTTAAGAGTTTAGAAGCGTACTTGGGATAAAACTTTTTAGCTCTCTCTCTTTTTTTTTGACCATTTTTGACATACTCACTCGCACAGACACGCTCTATATGGGACAATTTGGAGCATTGAATTTACCTTGTTTTTGGACTATGGGAGGAAACCTACACAGACACGGGAAGAACATGTAAAATCCACCCAGACTGGGATTGGAACTGGAAATTCCTAGCACTAAGAGGGGACCGTGCTAACCACTAAGCCACCATGCCGCCCCATATTAGTAAGTCTACTTTCTGAAAATGTCATGTTTTGTCTATGGCCCAATGAAAATGTAACAAGGATTAGTTTTCCTTACACTAAATGAGGCACATGTTCTCTTTAATGACAGGCAGTGGGATAGGCTAATGATAGAGATTAATCCAGCATATCCTGCAAACCCTTAATCAAAGAGTTTGGAAAATTAATGTATAAATTTATTTCATTAAATAAGTTCCTGAGAGCTTATTTATTTCATGCCAGAACTGAAAAAGAGTGCAACATGAACCTAGAACTCCTGTTGATTCCTTTGTCATCATAATGATCATTCTTGTTTTTCACCAAATGAGCTGAGTGGGAGGATTATTGTATAGGGTTTGTGCGTGTATGTGTGTGTGGAGTTTGGGTTGAAAGAGAACTCAAAAAATAAAAAAAACAACAACAATGTTTTCAGGGAAAATGCGAGGAAAGAGGACAATTGCTTTCAACACTAAGGCTGTGTGTGTGTGTGGTAGGTAGGTTTACCCTACATTCAGTCATAATGCCTGGGTTGTAATTATGATTCGACACCAAAAACATGACACACACAGACAAGCAAGTCTTAACGTGTGTGTGTGTGTGTGTGTGTGTGTGTGTGTGTGTGTGTGTGTGTGTGCAATTGGGGGGGAAGGTTTGGATGGAGATAATATATGGTAAGTATAATGGATCAACTGGTAAATCAACCCCTGTATAATCCAAACATACTTCCATCACTTGCTGCTTTTACCTCTCTTTTGTTTTTAGAATTTAAAAATTTTGCATTTTTTTCTTCATCTTTTTATGCCTTCTCTTAATTTTTCCATTTCCATTCTACTCTCTCTTTCTCTGTCTCTTTAAACCCCCTCCCCTTTCAGTTTCTCCCCATCATTCCCTGCTGATCTTAATTACCAAACTCCATAACTCCCTGAAACCAAACACTCCTCCTTCACCCTCATTTTTTTCTCTCTTCCCCCCTCTCACACTCCCTCTCTTGCTCTGATTTGGTTCTCTCCTTCCCAAAACTTCAGCATTGGTTGCCAGGGTTGAAAGTTCGCACGCCTTCTACTCACGCAACAATACAGCTCAGTGTGTGAGCACACACAGAGTTGGTGATGCTTATATGTAGCTAAGCACGACAAACAGACATAAGAGAAAATGCATATGAAGATATAAACAGAGGGTATGGTACGAGAAAGTAAGGACACGGAGTCCATAGGGTTTTTGTGTGTGCTGTGAATGAAAATATCTCCTTATATGACCTGAGTCACACACACACAATTGCACTGCAGCCTTTTAAAATCATTTTATCATTTAAAGTTTCCACAATAGTGGTAGTGTTGAACATTATAAGACATTGTTATAACATGAAATTTGCGCACACTCTCTCTCTCTCCCCCTCCTCTCTCTCTAAATAAACTCTTTACACGCGATCGCACTGGCAGCAGCAACACTTCCCTGCTGCACATGCCAAGATCTGTCACTCACCACTGCTCCAGTACTGATTACTGCCTCTGCTGCCAGAGCAAGCGGGCTAGAGCGGAAGAACGAGGGAAAGAGAGAGAAAGAGAAACAATCAGAGATAAACTGAAAGAAAGATAAAAAGAAAGATAGAAAGAATAAAACAAAGCAATGAAAGGATGAGAGAGTGAGAGAAAGTAAGATAAAACTGAATTACGCTAATTAAGAGACATAAAAAGAGTAAAAAGAAAGTATATAAGAAAGCAATGTAAAGTCATATCAATTAAAGTCACCTTTGGCAGGACCACATTACAATTTATATAAGCTTATATACCACTGACATGTTTTACAACACATTGATATTTACAAAACAGTTTAAGAGTAGTGAATAACTGAAATAATACAGATGAATAAATGTTTTAAGAACTGAGACACTTAACTGAATTTAAAATATATAGAACATCCCAAAGAGTTTTTGTGTTCTGCTGAGTAGGTGAAAGTATGGTTCCTGTTCTAGTTGGTGTGTGACACCAACTGTAAAGCATAGAAGAGGTAATGCGGTGGCCTGGGGCTGTTGCTGGATTCCGATTTGGCAACTTGCACAGGTTGACTCTTAGACTGGACTAAATAAGCTACGTTGATTCAAACTACGTTGTAGGCTTCAAAGTTAATGAACCAGTCTTGTGACCCAAAGGTCCTATTTCCGGTCCCACCAAATAATATGACTAAAGTGTGTTTGGGCAAGGCACCAAATTCAAATTTCTCCCCAGGAGTTGTATACAAAGCTACCCACCACTCTGGGCACGTGTGCTCACTTCTCTTAGTGTTTGTATATGTGTGTTTCACTGCACAGATGGGATAAATGTGGAGGATAAATTCTTGTTTGTGTAAGCACAGTAGGCAAAATATATCACTTTATCATAGAATGGATTGCGTGCACAGACTTGTTTGGGATGAAACGGACAGAAGGGTGAAAGAAAAGTTACCTTCAAATGGAGAACATTTATAGGATTTACTGCAGCAATATTGAGAAGAACTATATATTCCATTGTAGAAATAATATCTCCTATTGGGTTCAGCTGTTTAACCAGCTTTATTTGCTTCATTTCACCAAGTATGTTACACATAGAAGGAACTAGTCTTGAGTGTGTGAATGCATGACGTAATATACTAAATGAACAAGACAGCACACAGACTATACAAAAGGAATAAACAGAACTACTTTAGAAATTTTAATACGATCAGGTAGTCTAAAGAGTAAAGAATAAAAAAAAAAATGCAAGAAAAAGAAACTGAGGAGCTAGTGAAAAATAGATGATATCTATACATTCAGTATGTAAAATTACTCTGAATATATTTACATTTACATTTACATTTAGTCATTTAGCAGACGCTTTTATCCAAAGCGACTTACAAATGAGAACACCACAAGTCAGAAGCCATGGAGAAAACCAACTATACTGTAAGTTCATCAAACCTGATTGTTATTCGAAGCTGCGCCCCCCCCCCCCTTTTTTTTTATATATATGTGAACATACATGTTCACATATATATATAAAAATATATGTGATATAAAATATATATATGTGAACATACATGTGAATATATTAATACACACACACACACATACCCACACACATTATTTATAGATAATTACAGAATAAATGGATATTTATACAAATGATGTGGTATAGTTGTGCAAAATTAGGATTATGTTACAAGAGGTAGTTGTAGTCTGTAAATTGTTTAAAATGCAGAGTGTCTACTGTGGTGGCTAAGTGCTACAGCGTGCCTGGTTGTGCTAGCTTTGATGGCCCTGAATCTTCTGCCAGAGAGAAGTGGTTGGAAGATGATGTCCAGGATGAGAGGGGGCAGTTATTTTGTTGACCCCATATCTACAATGTTGTTTTGATAAGTCCAAAATCTAACAAGTCTAGATTAAATTTTGTTTTTAACCTATGGCTTATATTTTTATTTTGTTTATTTTTTCTATGCCTTATTTTCAAAGTACACTTTTGAAATGTCTCCAACTGTGCAACTATCGTTAAAATTGAAGAGAGGTGTGGTAATATTTTAAAATCATAAATGGCATATTAAAATCAAGCCATGGTACCTGGTACCTTCAATAGAACTATGAATGCATTTGGGAGAAAAAGTAAGAAAAGTTTACTTCCTTATTAAAAGATCAATAAACAAATCTAACACACCAATCCTAATCTGGATAAAAATAACTCTCTTTATGTAGATAAACCCACACATTTATATGATAGAGAAGTATGGCGATCAACACCTTACCAAAAAAGACACTGGCTGATATAAGAGCAGAGTTAAGTAATTTCTTTAAAAATTTAAAACAAACTCTCAAATTCCACAGTTCATAAACTGTCACATTTAGAATCTTACTACCACATAGTACAATCACCAAATGGACAAATCCAAATATCGACCCCCTCAGGCCATCAAATAACATTAAACACACGGTACAGTTCATCAATCCATCCATCCATCCATCCATCCATCCATTATCTTCTGCTTTATCCTCTACTAGGGGCACGGGGCATGGGTGGGGGTTTCCACATGCCCATCCAGGGCAGATACACCCAGGACAGGGTGCCAATCTATCACTGGGCACACACTCACTCACAGAGACACACTCTACAGTATATGGGGTAATTTGGAGAATTCAATGGACCTTGATCCATGTTTTTGTTAAATGTGGAGGACAATTTCCTCTGTGTGTAATATCACTTTCATCATCCAATTCTTCATACATTCCATTCAATGGATTTAATTAGAATCCTATTGTAATTACACATGCAGTCGATCAGAGTTTTAATAAAGCTGATATTCATAAAGTTTGGATATAAACAAAAAAACACAAAGAGCACACATGAATGGAAAAAGATAAAAGCATGTCACTAAATATCGATTTACCACTGCTTAATAATGGAACATTGTCCATAAGGCTGAGTCACTTTGAATTCCACAAACACTTGCAATGGAAAAAAAATATATATATAAATAATAATATATAAGCCAGATTTGGATAAAACATCTTGACTAAATGTAATCATAGGGAATGGAAAAAATAAACAAAAAAATAGAGTAAAAGAGAAAAAGAAATGCTGAATGTTACGAGTGCCTATGACACCTGTCCCTCATTTGAGTACTCATTGTCTCCGTTGGGTGATTGGTTTGTTTTTGTGCACGTGATTGGGTGTTTGTGTATTTAGGTTCCGTGTTCCCCTTCCCCCGTGCACGTCTTTATTTTTCCCATGTCGTCTCGTTTGTTTGTTACCCCTCCGTGTTGGTGTCCCTACACCTTTTTTAATTAATAAAAACCCCGTTTGTTTTATGTCCTGGTGTCTCCTAACTCTCTCCCGCGCTTTAAGACGGTTTGGCGCTGCGCATTACTCCGCGCAGGCTATCCGTGTTAGCGTTTACAGGCGTTTCGGCGTTGCGCATTCCCTGTAAACGCTTTCAGGTGCTTTCGGCGTGCGCATTTACTCCGCGCAGCCGATTTCCGGGTAAGACGAGCGAGTCAGACACTGAACTGATCAAGAGAAAACTGGATGGAATGGAGAAAAAGGTTGTTTTTCAGTTTACCAGTTAGAATTCCACATAAAAATAAATTGAGCCAATATAAAGCACCCACCCAAAGATATAAACTTATGCAGCTGTGTGTGTGTATGTGTGCTTCATTGTATTGTATGATAGTACTGTAATCAAACACTCATGGAGTACCACACAAACTGACTTCTAAAAATTACGCTGTAGCTCATATATTGCATAGACTGAAATATACGCTTTCTGGCCATTTTATTAGATATACCTCCTTTAATCTCTACTTAGTAGTTCTACAACTACGGACAGTTTATTTGTTTCACAGTCTTTGCTAGTCCCCCTTACTCTTTTCAGCTATAGCATAAACTACCCACCAAGAATATATTATTTGGGTGGTGGACGATCCTCATTTGGTGGAGTGTTAATCTGTGTTGCCCTGTTATATAAGGTGTTATATAAGGTGCTTCCAAAGTTTCTGAACACTGCCCATTTACACTCTTTTAGATACAACAACTTTATTGTTACACTGTTCCACGCATTAGCTAGCAGCTCATTTATTATTGTACAGATGGTTAGTCATTCACTTTATCCGACATCACAAACTTCATCTGTGCTCACAAGATGTGCCTACAGGATATTGGTCCAACGGTTTTGGGTTTCGGGTTCTCTGGTTTCCTCCCACAGTCGAAAAATGTGGATTAATCTGCCCAGGGCCTAAAACATTCTACCATGGATCGGCATTGGAAACCCCTGCCTCCCTAGTATAGAATTAAGCGGAAGATAATGACATGACAAGCCTTATTTTAATTTGAAAATATAGGTAAACCACATAAACAAAACAGGAATGGCATGGTAACTTATTTAATGAGCAAACTGTTCCTGTAATATATAGCTGTTTGTGGCAAACATTTAAACACAACTTTAAAGAAACCCATTACCAAAAGAGCCCAAAAGCTTCTTGACTCAATAAATACCAATGTATGTACACAACATAAACCTTACATTTAAGGCATGAGCCAGCTTTTGACAAATCTGAGTTGGTGCTGCAGGTTAACACAAGTTGGTTATGTGTCTGTGCTCTTATTGCAGAGCCACTGGCCTGGCTACATTTTACCAACTTGCTTACGCAACTGTCTTGACTTAAATAAAAAATAGAACTTGAACCACTTTGTACATTGCTGTCAGCTTTGTCTTCAGAAATATGATTTTCTTTGTACATGAGCGAGCAGTTAGTGGAACTGAGAATAATGACAGCAGGTAATTCAGGTTTTTTTTTGACTTGACACTTCCTATTTCTCACCTTAAATTCAGAAGTGTTTATGTAATAACCTGTTAAGGGAGAAAGCACTTTAAAACATGCACCTACCCACTAAACACAGAATTGCATTGGGATGGTTATTGTCCATGTGAATTATTACAGTAGACATTTTACAAGATGAGATGTAGAGGATTTAATCAATTTCAATCAAACCTGAGGAAATTGACCGATTCAACCACCAAGTTAATAAACTTTGTGTTTACTCCATCATTTACCTACTTATTTTTTCAGTGTCTTACCTACCAAACTGCATATATATTTACCCACATACACATCAACTTTTTTTTTTTTTTTTTTTTTTTTTTTTACAAAAGTACACACATACTTTCCATTTGTCTTTTGCCCCTGACGATACCACAATCTCAAATCAGATATCTGCCTGCCTTACCAACATATCTGTTTGAATGAAGGCCCGTCATCTCAAAATAAATTTAGCAAAAAAAGAGATTCTCATAATTCCAGCTAAATCCATTCCTTAATCCATCATGACCTGACCTTCCGAATTGATAGCTTCACAATTTCTCCAACTATAATACACTATAATAACAACGATGTTTGAAAAATGTTTTTAGTGAAAATGAAATAAATGGAAAATAAAATAAATTATTCAGTCTTCCGCACTGTAATCTAGTCTTGTTAAAGTGAACATTGATTGCTGAGTAATAGGATACTGGTTTCTCTATCAATCAAAAAATGCCATCTAGTGGCCATTTTACAGAAAATGATTTTTACACAATAGCCACAACAGGCTCAGTGCTTCAGAAATCGAAATCGGCTTGCTGTGTATATTAATCTGTATTTCCATTTTATGGTACATGATTTGAAAAAATGTATTGTATATGATGTATTGATCCGAATGTAAAGCGGTCAGAGGTGTGCATTATTGTCAATAATATCAGGGCTAGACAAACGGCTCAAACAATCAGATTTAAGGACGGGAATTGCCGTTTTTTAAAATTCACTTGCTCACCTACCTACCTACACACTCAATTACATGCCTCCATACCCACAAACATTTATAATATATACATATATATACATATATATTTATACTAAAATTAACAATAACTTCTTAATTTTAATATATTTATCCACATGAATCTTACAGAGCTAATCATTCTTTATACATTGTCCTACCTATGTACCCACCTACTTGCTAAATTATTTACCTACCTACCAACTTACCTACCCATGTACTTAGATTTTGGATTTTTGTCATTTCTTATTTTTTCACGGTGGTTCCTGCTTTAGGTGTTATTAGGTAATTTTGTCTTGTTGTTTTATGAGAACAAAGATGGATTCCTGAGTGGTGGAAAAGTCTAGGGTAAACCCAGTGTATTAGCCTAACTCTTGGCTAACCCACGTCTAATCTGCGCTCATCAGTGCAATCACGCTGCAGCTTTTAAGGTAATGATTCCCACACGGTGCATTTCTGCATGTTTCCCCACTCGGACGGACAAAATAAGCTCCAATTGAGAATCACAAGACATCTAGAGGAACTCTCCACAGCCAGCAATAAAGATCATCAGAGCTATTAGCTGAAACGCTAATCACACACACATGCTGACATCACTAATCAGGAGCTTCAACAGCAGCTCAATTTGTGTGTGTATTTATGTGGCTCCACTTGCATTGTTTATAGTGGTTTATGAAACATAAAGATCAAAACGACAACAAAAACATTTTAAATGAGTAAAAATCCAGGAACACAAAACTGGAGGAAACAAAAACATGAAAATTATTTTAGTAGATAAACCGGTCAATTAAAACAAAAAAAAGAAAACTAATACTTAAGAAAAACACAAAGAACATAACCCAACTTTGAGAACAAAGAACAATACAGAATATATAAAACTAAATTAAATATAAATGCACAAACAAACAAGAAAATAAGATAAAGGGCAAATAATAAAATAACAGATACATAAAAAGGACAATGGTTTGGAATGAAAAGAAGTAGCATTTGAATGCATTTGAATATGAAATAAGCCTGATGTTGATAAACAGAGATGTACCTCTAGCACTACACTGTGCTTTAAAACCACTGAGAGCCAAAATAAAGACACACACATAATAATTATAATCAATTATACATTTGTTACTCAAATACTACTGCTAAAAACTTATCTGCAAAATATTCTTATATCTTAATGTCGGTCTCTATTACACAAATATCCATAGATCAAAATTACATTTCCATAAAGGGTGACAATTGGTGTTATTCGGAGGGTGACTACCACATAAAATGTGTTTTTCTTTCAAATGCATCTACTTTTTTTCACATAACATTACATTATGTATTATCATATGTGCATATGTGCAGAATGTTCATTTCTTGCTTTAAAACACTGGTTTTAAATGGTCACAGTTAATGTTCATGGTTTATAAATGGATTGTCTAAAAACAATTGTAGTGTGTGTGTGTGTGTGTGTGTGTGTGTGTGTGTGTGTGTGTGTGTAAAATTAGAAGGCTGCTCCCTAAACCTCAGCAGACATTCAAATGCTTTCTGTTTAAATAAGCAGGAACATGCAAATGCAAGTCTGGAAGATTAGAGGAACTGGGAAATTAAGGGAGAGAAACTGAAAAAGATGGTGACCACCAGGGAGTGACAGAGAGAGAGAAAGAACGTGAGTAAGAAAACAACAGAGAGAGAAAGAGCTAGAGCAAGGGAAAGAGCAACAAAAAGAAACAGAAAGGATGAGAGCCATAGACATAGACTTTGTGAGAGAGAAAGTAAAATGTGCCAACATCCACCCCCTCCACCGCCAGAACACGGAACGATACTGTTTTTAGAAACTATAATCACAGGGTTAAACCTATGAACCAGAAAAAGAGAAAGACAGACATAGGACGAGAGACAGAACATAACATACAATGGTGGAAACATGTTTGCATGCGCAGATACGGACATATACACACACATAAAATTGTCTATTACTTACAATAAAAAATGTAAATTTTAACAAGAAAATCAACCTATTCCTTTAACAGCTTTACATAAAGATTTACCATAAATACTAACAAGCCTTGTGACTCAGTTAAGAACCAGACCACTTAAACAATATGAACTTAAAAGTATTAAACAATTATAAATTTTTTCAGGGGTGCCACTAATACACATTTTTCTCTTTAAAAACCAGGAAAAAATCTACTCAACCTACTTAATGTATGCAAAAATTAATGAAACACTGATAAAACATGTTATTACAAACCGGACTCCAAAAAAGGTATTACAAAAGGTATTACAAACCGGATTCCAAAAAAGTTGGGACACTAAACAAATTGTGAATAAAAACTGAATGCAATGATGTGGAAATGGCAAATGTCAATATTTTAATCTGAGTAAAGGTAACACTTTAAAGGAAAAATATGTTGAATCAAAATTCAGTGTCATCAAATCCAAAAAATGTTGAGACAAGTAGCAATAAGTGGCTGGAAAAAGAAAATTGAGCATATAATGAACAGCTGGAAGACCAATGAACACTAATTAGGTCAATTTACAGCATGATTGGGTATATAAAGAGCTTCTCAGTGTCAGAGTCTCTCAGAAGCTAAGATGTTAAGAGGATCACCAATTCCACCATTGTTGCGCAGAAAGATAGTGCAGCAATACCAGATGGTGTTACCCAGCGTGAAATGGCAAAGACTTTTAAGTTATCATCATCAACCATGCATAACATCATCAAAAGATTCAGAGAATCTGGAACATTCGCTGTGCGTAAGGGTCAAGGCCGTAAAACTCTATTGAATGCTCGTGATCTCCGGGCCCTTAAACGTCACTGCACCTCAAACTGTCCACTGTCAAGGAAATAACAGAACAGGCTCAGGAATACTTTCAGAAAGCATTGTGAGTGAACACAATCCATCATTGCCAGCTGAAACTCTACAGTGCAAAGAGGAAGCCAGTTCTAAGCAAGCTCCACAAGCTCAGATGTTTGCACCGGGCCAGGGGTAATTTAAAATGGATTGTGGCAAAATGGATGACTGTTCTGTGGTCAGATGAGTCATGATTGGAAGTTCTTTATGGAACACTGGGACACCATGGCATCTGGACCAGAGGACAAGGATAACCCAAGTTGTTATCAACGCTCCGTTCAGAAGCCTGCATTACTGATGGAATGAGGTTGCATGAGTGCTTGTGGCATGGCCAGCTTGCATGTCTGGAAAGGCACCAATAATGCAGAGAACTATGTTCAGGTTCTAGAACAACATATGCTCCCATCTAGACGTCATCTATTTCAGGGAAGTCCCTGCATTTTTCAACAAGATAATGCCAGACCACATTCTGCAGCAATCACAACATCATGGCTACGTAGGAGAAAGATCCAGGTCTCTCAGTTTAAACTTTTGATCTGTGATCTATTCTGAATAAAATATTGACATTTGCCATCTCCAATTCATTGCATTCAGTTTTTATTCACAATTTGTTAGTGTCCCAACTTTTTTGGAATCTGGTTTATAGTATTATATATTTTTTTGGTTCGGTTTCGGCTTTGGCCAAAACTTTTTTTTTTGGTGCATCACTAATATTTAGTGCAATTAAGTGTTTTAAATTCACCTGACCCAAACCTCTTTCCTCTTTATGGAAAGAACCAAGTTTAACGCATGATAGGGAAAACACACAAACATTAATTTAATAAAAGCCAAAGAATTGACTAATAATCACTTGAAAATAAACTGCTTTATGCTTTATTTATTGTTTGCCATGTTTAATTCTACTTTATGAAATTCAGCACATAAAAGACCAAATGTATTTCATATTATTCTGCTTAATCTTCTACTAGGGTCGGGTTGTCTTCACTATGCCCATCTAGGGGAAAACGTATTGGGTCTTGGGCAGATCCAGGACTGTGCGCTCACTAATGCACATACTCACCAACACACACACATACACACACAATTTAGGGGCAATTTAGATTCCTTGAATCCATGTTTTTTGGCCTGTGGTAAGAAACCGGAGAACTAGGAGAAAACCCACGCGGATATGGAGGAGAACATGGAAACTCCACTCAGATCAGGATTCGAAACTGGATCGCTGAGAGGTGGACATTCTAACCACTACGCCACCGTGCCGCCACCAAATCTATGAAGTTATAAAAATATGAGACAAATCATTGACTGAGCCAATATGAGAAGCATATTTAAAATCTTTCCAACATGGGACATATATTTATAGAAATCTAATGATCGATGAACAGTTTGAATTTCACCTGACACACACACATTCA
This sequence comes from Corydoras sp. C115, assembly GCA_019802505.1. NCBI lineage: Eukaryota > Metazoa > Chordata > Actinopteri > Siluriformes > Callichthyidae > Corydoras > Corydoras sp. C115. Next base: position 3,925,526 of record JAFMOC010000036.1, on the reverse strand, counting down.
TTATTTTATGTAAGAAAACTCTGCTGTACTGTTAGCTGTCAGAGTTAAACCAAAAATTGCTGTAATGACATTTATTTAGTCAGACTAATGTAATGGAACGACATGGTAAAAGGGTAATCAACCCAAATACATGAGACTGAGCATTACAGGGGACAAAACAGGAGGAACACCACGCACCACTTCTCTACGACTCACAAGGATGGGTACATCAGCAACTCATTGCGCACTCACTTCTGCCTTATTTTAACTTACTGTGCACCCTTTTCTTGCCACAGGGTAGCCAGACCAAGCCATGGATGGAACCAGGGCTGTCCACCACGCTATGTGGTGGGTTTGGTAGCCAATAGTGCTGTGGGTGCTTTGCCATATAACCTGTACTCCTGTCCATGATGGGTCAATGGATATTATCAAGGCAAACATTGCCAGATATCAACACTGGGTCAAGAAATTCATAACAAATGTGCAAAGTGAACTTCAGTATCTGTAATATATACACTGCAGTGTTTAAGTATTTTCTTGGCCAGCTATGTTCAAGAATTGAAGAGTCATGATGTTGCGCTTCCAATAATCAAGCGTCACAACTTAAACAGAAAAAAAACAAAAGAAAACCAGTTATGTAAAACTCTACACCAGGGGTGCCTCACTTTTCTGGCCCGAGATCTACTTTTCCATTGGACAGGTCATCGAGATCTACCAGGGTTAATCTTTTTTTAGGCTTTTATATTGAAACCTTTTTACACACATCATGTTAGTATTGTGAATCAGCATAGAAAAGACTGCCTCAGATTGCCATTTTCACATAAATTGCAATTAAATACATTCCAGCAAATGGGCCCAATCTGGATGGAGTTTCCATGTTCTTCCCGTGTCCACGTGGGTTTCCTCCGGGTTCTCCGGTTTCCTCCCACAGTCCAAAAACATGGATCAAGGTCAATTAAATTCTCCAAACTGCCCCATATAGAGTGTTTGTGTGTGTGCCCAGTGATAGACTGGTGCCCTGTCCTGGGTCTATCTGCCCATTACCCGAAACGTTCTCCCCTGGATGGGTATGGGGAACCCCACTGTGACCCTAGTAGAGGATAAAGTGGAAGATAATGGATAGATGGACATTCCAGCAAATGGCAAGGAGAAAACTTGATTTTAGAACACTCAAATGACCAAACACACAGTATACAGCACAAATGTAAAACAATCACTGTAACCTGCATTTCCCCAAACAGAACATCAACATTAATAAAAGCAAATGCATTTTGAGTTTGACATTTAAAAAAAATATTAATCCTCACACTATAAATGAAAGTGGTATTTTAATTATTTTGGAGCAAAGTCTTTCACTCATCTTGTCAGTCAAATAAAGTGCAAAAACACAAAGAGAAACTATCTAATGTAGATGATTCGCGAGGCAGTGCTTCGGATTTAGGTGTGGAGGCGTGGCCACATGCCGGGGGAGCAGACTGCTCGCTTTCACAGGGATAGAGATTCAGATTCAGAATAACTCACATTGTGTGGGTTAAAATGTGTGCGTGTGTATAAGCGCTTCCGATTCTGTGCTGTAATAAGCGCTTTTTTTTTTTTTCAAACCTCCGTCGGACTACCGGTCTACCGGACACCCCTGCGTGATCGACAAGTCGATCGTGATCGACTTATAGGGCACCCCTGCTCTACACTGTGTTCAAAATTATTATGCAAATAATATTTTCTCTGATTTTCCAAAATTACCTTTATGAATTGCAGACATTTTAATTTTCCAGTCATCAACTATTAGAGCACAATTGAAAGATTTTTGAACAAACTGCCAATGATAACAGTATATTTTAAAAACATAATAAAATAAAACACTCAAAATGCATGTTCCAAATTATTATGCACAGCAGAGTTTTCAACCTTTTCATTTTTATAAAGAACAAAAAAATGGTCATTTGTGAAATTATAAGCATTAGCAGGTTATTACAAACTGAAATCAAACAGTTTTCATGTCAAAACTTTATTCTAGGTGATGTCACATTTGCACATAGGACCCCTTGTTCGAAAGGAGCTTCTGAAATCTCTCGTCCATTGAATTTGTCAGGTTTTGGATGGTATCTGCTTGTTTTGCATGAGGACAGAATATCCTCCCAGAGCTGTTGCTTAGATGTGAACTGCCTCCCGCCATCATAGACACTCCTTGTGATGATGTTCCAGAGGTTCTCAATGGGGTTGAGGTTAGGGGAGCATGGGGACTAGGGCTGCAACTAACGATTATTTTTATAATCGATTAATCGGTCGATTATTTTTTTTTTATGAATCGGATAAATAAATACAAATTTTTCTATGTCTTTACAATTACATTTAATCATTTAGCAAATGCTTTTATCCAAAGATAAATGTTTTTTTATGTAAAAATGTTGGATGTTTTTCAGTAAAATTATTCTATAGTATAGTATTATATATAGTAATTTTATTCAAAATGTTTAAGTTAACATTTCCTGTGATTAATGAAAAGCACAATGAAAGAAATAATGTATCATCTAAACATCCCTCACTTAACAACAAAAGTCAATTCCAAATAACACATGATACTCAGTTGCCCTCAGTAATGAACCTAATATTGTCTGTTCTGTTGTAGCCTATTGGAAAAAAAAAATAATTAACAAATGAACTAATTAACAATCAGCTATGGAAAAAAAAATAATTAACAAATTAGCCAGTTAACAAAAAAAAAAACCTCTTGTGTGCGGGGGGCGGCGCGCGCCGCGCTCAGTGTCCCAGTCTTTATAAAAATTAAAAGGTTGAAAACTCTGCTGTGCATAATAATTTGGAACATGCATTTTGAGTGTTTTATTTAATTTAAATATAATGTTATCATTGGCAGTTTGTTCAAAAACCTTTAAATTGTACTCTTAATAGTTGATGACTGGAAAATTACAATGACTGAAGGTAATTTTGGAAAATCTGAGAAAATATTATTTGCATAACAATTTTGAACACAGTGTATACACAGTATACACAGTGTATATAACTGGATTCTAGTTATACTGCTTATAAATTTTCAACAAATCAGGTTACCAGAATAATGTGGATGTACACGCACGGACTCTTAACAATAAAAGGTTGATCCGGAGACAACATTCATGACAAGGAAAGAATCATAGGGCATCATAGTTCATGCGCGAACCCGTTTGTCGCAGCATCAACCTGAATTAAAAGATGAAAAGTTAAAAAATATTAAATATTTCAAGTTGAGTTTTAAAAATGTAGTGAATGTTATTGCAATATAGTTAAAAATACTGAAGTAAGTATTTTAATATTTTAATGTTAAGTTTTAAAGATTTGCAGAATATAAATGCACTCTGACTGTAAATTCAGAGACTTTTAGTTTTGATTATAGGCTTATGCACCATGGTAAACTTTCGTCAGATATATATATATATATATATATATATATATATATATATATATATATATATATATATATATATATATAAAATACACTGCTCAAAAAATTAAGGGAATACTCAAATAACACATCCAAGATCTGAATGAATGAAATATTTTTATTGAATACTTTGTTCTGTACAAAGTTGAATGTGCTGACAACAAAATCACACAAAAATCATCAATGAAAATCAAATATATTAACCAATGGAGGCCTGGATTTGGAGTCACACAAAATTAAAGTGAAAAAACACACTACAGGCTGATCCAACATTGATGTAATGTCCTTAAAACAAGTCAAAATGAGACTCAGTATTGTGTGTGGTCTCCTCGTGCCTGTATGACCTCCCTACAACACCTGGGCATGCTCCTGATGAGGTTGAGGATGGTCTCCTGAGGGATCTCCTCCTAGACCTGGATTAAAGCAACTGCCAACTCCTGGACAGTCTGTGGTGCAACTTGACGTTGGTGGATGAAAAGAGACACGATGTCCCAGATGTGCTCAATTGGAATTCAGGTCTGGGGAACGGGCCAGTCCAGAACTTCAATGCCTTCATCTTGCAGGAACTGCTGACACACTCCAGCCACATGAGGTCTAGCATGGCCAACTGCACCAGCATATGGTCTCACAAGGGGTCTGAGGATCGCATCTCGGTACCTAATGGCAGTCAGGCTACCTCTGGCAAGCACATGGAGGGCTGTGCGGCCCTCCAAAAATATGCCACCCCACACCATTATTGACCCACTGCCAAACTGGTCATGCTGAAGGATGTTGCAGGCAGCAGATCGCTCTCCACGGCGTCTCCAGACTCGGTCACCTATGTCAGTCTGTCTGACTGTAGGGATGGTATTCTGGTGATCATGTGCTGTCGCCAAACGTCCCGGGTGTGGGTGTGGTCTCAGACTAGAGAACCCTGAACCAGTCTGCCTCAGAGTCCTCCCAGTGATCAAGAGCAAACTGTAGAAGAGCCTTGACATGACGCTTTGAAAGTAAAGGTACTTTACGGGCTCGCCTGGAACGGAGACCATTGCCGTGGAGTACATTACTTATGGTATTGATTGAAATCAATGTCCCCACCAACATGATATTTTCCCAGAGCTCCCTCCTTGTTGTCCTTGGGTCAGCTTGGACCATTCATACAAGCCTGGCCTCGGTATGGGAAGAAACTTTAAAAGGCTGCTCTGGCCATAAAAGTTTAACAGTAATTCCATAAGCCTTCCACTTCCTGATGATGCTCCCTACAATGGAGATAGGTAGGCCCAACTCCTTGGAAAGGGTTTTGTACCCCTTGTGACCTTCTACGTTTTTGTCTCTGATGGCCTTGGAAGGCTCCTTAGTCTTTCCCCGTGTTGACTATTTATGAGTGCTGTTTGGCGAGGGGCATTTATAGTCAGAAAAGGTGGAAAAAAAAAGATAATCCAAGCATTTGAAGCTCATTGTTCTTTATGCCTCAAGTACATCTTAATAATTGAGGGAACCAATCATAATTCTGGTGGTTTGAGGGGTTGAATAACAATTGACCCTCTGATTAAACACTTTACAATAAAAAAAAAAAAGAAAGAAAGAATTATTTTGGCTGCATTGCATTTCTCACATCCAGGCTGATCTACAATCCAAATGTCACAAGGCCAAGTTAATTCTAAATGTGTAAACCTGCTATATATATATATATATATATATATATATATATATATATATATATATATATATATATACACACACACACACACACACACACACACACACAAATATACAGCTCTACAAAGAAAAAGGAAGGGGTGAGAATAAGTGGAAAGAATTTTTGGGGTAAGGAGAAGGGATTGTATGAGGTAACCTGAGACGTTTCGTTAAATCAGCACAATTCAGTATAGGTTTGTTCCGCCGACATACCTTTCATGTTAACTGATTAAATGTAGATGTCAGTTTTACAAAGTGCAACAGTTAAGGAAAACAGCTTCTACAAGTGTTGATCTGAGCATTGTCACCACTTCTGCCAGGTTGAAACCTGTGTCCGGGATAGTCCTAGCTCATCTGACACATTGATTAAAGAGGACCATATGAGATTACTCCAACTCCACCACCTGAACAATGAACAATGTAATAATGTTTCTGTATACGATCATCTGTCACTTTCTACACTCACTGTATATTTTATCATTTCCACTTACCATGAAAATGCATACAAACTGTAGTTCATCTGTTTCTCCACATACTATGATCTGTTCTATAATGGTCAAGACCCCCATAACATAGGTATTATTTTTGTGGTTGTTGATTTGTAGCCCTAATGTGATGATGTGTCAGTATGATTGGATGGACACAACAGTACTGCAAAAGGTTTAAAATATCACAGTGTCAATGCTGAATAGACATAAGATTACAGATGGTATGATTATTGTCTAAGAAAAAAAATCACAAACATGATTATTATGCAATAATTAACCTCACCAAAAAAGTGCCAGAAATCACAGTTTCTTATTTTATTTAATGTTAACATGAAATAATTTTATATTAAAAAAGACTTCTTATACTATAACATTCTTTATAACACAAATTATTTAATTATTTGTGGAGATCAAACTGAAACAACAATATGTGTTTTTCTTATGAATGTCGTCATGACAATGTTGAGGCGCTCTGATGAATAATTATTTATAATGGTTTCAATTGCGAATTAAAATTTATTACAAAAATGATTAATTCTCAACCCTTCTGCTGAATTATAATTATAGAACAATAGTTCATTAACCAACAATGGCAAGTCCCCAGTATACTGCAAAACACAAATAATGAAGAAAGATGACGAAAGGTGTCTTAACTACTTCATATTACTGTCATTTGCCCTCTATCACCCCCTCCCCTTGTATTTGTAATATTTGTAATGGGGTAATAACTGTTTAGACAAAAAAACAGCACAGCAAAAAAGAACTCTGCTGTGATGGTAGTGCTACTGAGAGAGCAAAGCCAAAATTGTCGGCAATGGAGTTTAATTAGAAGCAATTAATGCACCTGATGTGACTTCGCCTAATGAATGTGTGCAGCCTTTATAAGCAGTAACATCTCATGCTGCAGAGAGAAAGAGCTAGCAACTACTTTTGGGGAGTGGATAACTTTCACCATTGCAGTAATATTGATGTTTTTAAGTGATTTCAGTTTTCAGTCCAGCAGTGTCAGTGGGGTGTTAAAAAGCTCCAGCAGCAATGAAGTGTCTAACTGACTCACACCAGAGCAACACACACCTCCAAACCAACAACATATTAGCATTACTGTAATGTTAACAATCATAAATAATCCATTTAATTGTAAAATTACAAAGTGCAAATATAAAGTAAGTGGGCAGAAAACATGGCCAAGTGTAGAAATAAGGTTTACAAAGTTTGTCATGTATATTGATGCTTTATAACTAAAAGTGACAGAATAAACTCCTTCTGATTCTACTCCTTCATAGTAAACACCTTTTTTGCACTACAGTCTTCCTCCGTGCACACTTAGTGGGCATAAACAAGCTTAACTTTGACAGGGCAAACAAAGCATGGTTAATGTGGCAGCCGGGCATACACAGCCCCATTACATTTTAACGCAGGGGGGTTTATTAATGGGTCTGGCATTAAATAGAGCATCACACTCAATAAAAAAAGACATGTAATTAGTAAACTTTTAATAATAATAATAACAATAACAAGATCTCCTCTCATTATATTCTGCTTAACCATATCGTGGGTATTAGGTTCGTTGGGGGGAATGAGATACACCCAGGACGAGACGCCAATCCATCACTGGGCACCCCTGCATTTACAGACACACACAATATATATAGGGACAATTTAAAACAGCCAATTAACCATAAATACATGTTTTCTGACTGTGGGAAAGTAGCTCATGGAAAACCCACGCAGACACAGGAAAACCCCAACAGATTGGGATTCGATTCTGGATCCTGAGTGCTGAGAAGCAAACGTGCTAAATTACTAAGCCAATAAAACATATTGACATTGTTGATTTTTACTTATTATTGTATCTAAGTTTGATGCATCTCGTCAATATATCTGTAACAAAACCAAATTAGCAAAGGAGCCAGTGACATGGAATCAACAAATCTGCCACTTTGAATATAAATGTCAACAGAGTAAAGAAATGGATAAATTAATGTATATTTATCCAGTTAGCAATATGTCACAAGGGTGGTTGCGAAACATTAAGGTGGAGAACAGAAGAAAAACAGATGCAGTAATCACTGTAGTTTTATGTCTGGCGCTGTTGAGTCTTTGCCTGTAAGCTTGTAACTCTTCCCCTATTTTCACTCATTATTTTTCGTCAACACTTTATTTCACTAAATCTAACCTGTGTGATTTTAAGTAGCTCATTAAAGGCCAGATAGATTGTAGTACAGTCTTCATCTCTGCAACTTTCTGTCTTTCTCTCTGCCTCCATTGCTCCCTCTCGTTTCCTGTTTACATACTTGAGCTGTAGATAAAAACTGATCAGACACGTCAGAGAACTGCACCCACAAGCCCACACTGCAACAATGGGACAGTTGTGTAATTACAATGTATACACACACACACCACTGAGAGCAAGTTGGGACACATGCCGAAGAAAGACAGAGAGAGAGCAAGAGAGAGAGAGAGTGTGTGTGTGTGTTATACATTCTTTGATCACATACTCCATTTGCAGTCGAAAAACTGCACAACACCAGCATGCAAATAAATTCAGCGTACAAGCGAGCACACACACACACAAAATCACCACGTGGCACTCAGGATGGTTTTACTGAGTGTGTGTGTGTGTGTGTGTGTGTGTGTGTGTGCGCGCGCTCGTGTGGCAGTGGGCTGAGGTTAGAAGTTAGTGTGTGACTGGGTTTTGGTTTGGGGTTATCTGGTTTATCTAATGGGGTTTCTTTTTTACCATTAGCCAAAACCCAAAACCAGACATTTTTCCCTCCTGTTTCAACTCACCATTTAAAATCCAAATGTTAAAATACAATTAATAATGACAATAATAATATACATTAAGAATATTTTTGCTAAATGATAGTTAACATGTGCATTTATTATTTACATAAATAAGTTAACACGGTTGCTTAGTGGTTAGCACAATCACCTCTCAGCGCTAGGGATGCCCGGTTCGAATCCCAATCCCAATCGAATCCCAAGTTTCCATGTTCTCCCCATGGGTTTCCTCCTGGTTCTCCGGTTTCCTCCCACAGTCAAAGAACATCGATCAAGGTCAATTGAATTCTCCAAATTACCCCATATAGTGTGTTTGTGTGAGTGAATGTGTGCCCAGAGATAGATTGGCGCCCCCTCCTGGGTGTATCTGCCCAGCACCTGAAACAATCTCCCTGGATGGGCACCACGACCCTAGTACAGAATAAAGTGCAAGATAATGGATGGATGGAAGTTAATTTGGTTTAAATAGCGCTTTTTGTGTAAATGATTATTAAATAACTTGTATAATGCTTACTTTTATGTAAGCTAATATCAGTTTATAAGCTCACAAAATCATTCATCCATTCATTTATTAATTCATTATCTTCTGCTTAATCCTCTACTAGGGTTGCAGGGGGGTTTCCCATTCCCATCCAGTGGAGAACATGGGCAGATACACCCAGGAGAGTGTGCCAATCTATTGTTGGCCACACTCTCTCTCAAACACACACACACACACACAAAGATATACAGACTATATAGGAACAATTAAGAGCAGTCAAATTAACTTGAATCCATGTTTTTGGACTGTTGGAAGAATACAGAGAACCCGGAGAAACCCACACGAACACTTGGTGATCATGGAAACTACACCCAGATCGGGATTCAAACCTAGATCCCCACAGCTAAGAAGTAAATGTGTTAACCATTAAGCTATCGTGCAGCACGCTCACAAAATCAGATTAGTCAATATTAAATTAAAAAAAGACCCCAATGTCTTGTTTTTATAAAATATAGATTTTTAGTCTCTTCACCATTTGAAAGACAATATTTATGCAATTGTAATTGAGTTCTACATAAATCATGTAAGATTTATTTTTTTTCTGTAGGCAATTCTCATGTTATCTATATTCTATTTTCTTTATTACACTTTGAGAGACACTGACTGGAAAATATGATGAATAAAATTAATGTGAACAATAATAGTACAGGTATTAGTCATATGAAGTACTACACATATTTGTCATACCAACTAACAGGAAATTGATGTGCACTCTAACCAGGCTGGGGTGTAATTCCTGTTATACATGGCACTAATATGCAAAGTAGTAGCTAGTGTTTACCAAGGATTAAGATTCGAGTTGTATTGAGGTTAGGTTAGCTAAATTCAAGTTTATTTATATAACACTGTTTACAACAGTGCATCAATCTCAAAGCTGTATATTGTTTAAAGCCTGAACCCACAAAAAGCAAGCTGAAGTGACGGTGGCAAGGAAAATCTTCCAGGTTTGTGTTTTGCTTTAAAAGGAAGAAATTTTGTAGGGACCAAGGCTCAGTGGGAAACTTATCCTCCTTTAGTGACCGGGCAGCATTAACACTATAGAACACTAAGGTAAAGATTGTGTAGCTACTGTAGTTGATAGATAAATAGGTACTTTATTGATCCCAATTTAGGTGTCCAACAAGTTTGACCAATCAAAAATAGAAATTTTCAACTGCATCAGATCCGTAAATAAAGTTTGGTGGAAATTTTATGTCTTGCTTTGTGTCTTAAATGGTGGATTGCGGACACTTTCTGGGTGGTCATGGACAGCTTTCGCATGGACAGCTTTTCCTGGTTGCTTTGGATTTGCCATGGTAACCACCATTAGTTTACTAGTTACCCTTCTCTTTTAATTTGTTATGTTGGAGGCAAAATAGTGAAACGAAATTATATTGAAATGTGAATTTTCATTAATTGAGGACAAGTTTTTTAGGTTTTGCAATTGCTCAGAAATTTTCTTTGCATGCATATGTATGTTTAAATGGGTTTTTAAAGGTTATAAAAGTGGGTCGCCTCTTAATGAAAAAATGTGGGTCCCGTGCAGTTGAAAATCCTTGTCTTAGACAATAGTGTTGAAGTTTTCTTATGGTATTGTTATGGTACCTTAGTTAAGGGATGACTGGAACAATTAGCGCTGGCTTTTGTGACCGTGTGTTTGGTATTGCAATGAGTAAATATGTGAAAGTCTGACTACAGGGCAACTTTGCAACAGTAATATGTTTTATTATCACCAGTTGTCATGGTGCTACCACACTAGTCTTTCATTGAAAATCTATCACCCACTTATAGATAAAGCAAAATCCACATACACCGTGACAGCCACACTAATGTCATTTAAAAACATTCTACTTGGCAAAACAAACTAATCAGACTGTAAGAATATAAAGAGATGTTATTTGAAATAATATTAATAAAAAAGTGCATACACCACCCAAACACACTCTAAAAGTTCAGTCTATTGAACTCTGAGATATGAACATATTTGTATGTCCACATACAACAGGCTAACAGAGTTGTTTATTTTAACAAAAAATCACATAAGATGGAATTGATCTATTAAGATGTTCATTATCTATTACAAAATTTCTAAAGCTATAGCTATTTACAATCAGTTTTTCTTTTCAAAATGTTTGTCTTTTCAAACACATAACGTGAAAATTGGTGGTCAGACAAGGCTGGTGTGGTCCTCCCTACCACTAGAGAAAACAATTCCAGACATTCAAATGCTCATACTCTCTCTCTCTCTCTCTCTCTCTCTCTCTCTCTCGCTCTCGCTCTCGCTCTGGCTCTCTCGCTCTGGCTCTCTCGCTCTGGCTCTCTCGCTCTGGCTCTCTCGCTCTGGCTCTCTCGCTCTCTCTTTCGCTCTCTCTCTCTGGCTCTCTGACTCTCTCTCTCTCTCTGGATCTCTCGCTCTCCCTCTCTCTCTGGCTCTCTCGCTCTCTCTCTCTCTGGCTCTGGCTCTCTTGCTCTGGCTCTCTCGCTCTCACTCTCTCTCTGGCTCTCTCACTCGCTCTCTGGCTCTCTCGCTCTCTCTCATACACACACAGCTGCACTCTGCCAGACCTTGAGCAGTCCCCCTCTTACTGACAGATCTGGAGCTGTGCTCTCACGCAAACCATGCCTCCCCTGAGACAAACTGCTGCCAAGAAAACACACACTCACTTGCACACACTTATACTTCCACTCAACTACTACAAAACACACCACGGCACATTTAAAAGACAGACAGACACACACACACACAAACCAAAATTACACTCCATAGGGACTTATCACTGCCAACAGGAAATCCAGTATATCTCTTCCTGTGTGTGTACCGCCCCCAAATGGGACCCCAGTTTAAGGGGAGGGGAAAAAAACAGTTCCACAGAAAGAATACTTGAGTGTGAAAAAGAGTGCAGTGTGATACAGCCTCATGTTAGAGCTGACAGGATATGGTGGTAGGGGCCAAAACAAACCTCACCCCCCTCCCCAGTTTCTCTACGCGCACAATGCTTATATTGTTCTCACCCATTTTCCCTCTTCCTTTCCAGTTGTTCACACCCTTATTTGGAAAAAAATTACCTCTTAGATGTTTTGGTTTTTACTCTGAACAGGCATGCACTTTATTTAACACATTCACAGAATTGTGAAGGAATTGTTAAATGAAATGAGATTTGATCAGTCAAACACAAACCTTGATCTGGTAATATTTTTTTTTACTTTTTGAACCTTAAATTTAGCTTTGCGTGCAATACTGTTTCAGCCAATCTATTAATTCTTAACTTGGCTGCACAGATAAACCTCAGTACTAGAAACACAGCAAGCACTTGATCATATATTGTACTTGTTACCAATGGTGGGTAATTAATGATTAAGCTTCAAGTTATGACAAAGTAGTAGTGAAGACACTACGCTGTGAGGGAATGAGGAGTAAGGCAGGATGAACTGCATTTGAACAGGGATAAAGGAAACATATCAGAGTTACTCAGATTTGTGTATTATAATTTGTTTTCACAAACTATGCAACTTAATTGTGCCAGTGAGTGTGTGTGTGTGTCTTGCTTTTAATTGCAGGTTGCTACTTACATTCCTTAACCTAACACTTAGTAAAACACGACATTTACTGAACTGTTTAAATTGTGCTATAATACATACATATATCTTTCTCATTTCAGAAGAATAATAGCAAATGATAATAAATTGTATTCAATTGAATATTTAATTGAATCTATTATTATTATTTATTTATTGTAAACACTTATTTGTAGGGGTTCAAATTTCTCAGTGTGGCGATCCGATTCCAATTTTTGAGATCGATTCGATTCAGAAATGATTTTTCAGTTCAAATGGTCTATAAATTTTGTTTAAATTATGTGACTGACAAGATGAAACGACAATGTAAACAAATAGAATATTTATTTAAAACAATACTTTTTATAATAATAATTTTATATTTATACAAAAAATAGGATTGTGCATAAAATTCTGTAACTAAAATTACCAGTATTAGGTTAGCTTAGCTGCCTGGCTTTTCTTAAATAAAATAATTATCAATGAACAAATAATTCTAAATATATTAATACAAAAGTTTATCACAGTGCATTAGCCTTTAATCGAAAATAAAATACAGACTTTACAGTCATAGTGCATAGGGCTGCAACAACGAATCGATAAAATCGATACAAATCGGTTATGACAAGTGTCAAAAAACAAATTTGGTTATCGATTCGTTGGGTCACACGATTTCTGCGTTACTCGCAAGTCATAACCACTTACGTCACCTGCAGCACTTCAACAACGCTGGAAAAAAATAGCGGGTTAAACAGAACGAGCGGGTTGAACAAAACAAGTTGATAAATCGTCCAAATGAAAAACAGCCAACGCAGAAAAAAAGCTTCCATTTAAAACTGCGGGAGCACTTCACTCTTCACACAAATAAATAATGCGTAACATACGAGCTCTGCGAAAATGAATTGACCCACACAGAGCACCACGCTGATGATACACCACCTGAAACTAAACATGCTGGAGTCACCGATGAGGATGAAGCTCAACAGCACACTAAATCACTACAACATCCCGAGGTTCTTTAGTTTTGAAGTGAATCAACGTAACGTAACTATGAGACCGGCAGAGAACGCTTCATGCTGTTTTTGGTTGTTAACTGGATAATGACAGTGATGGAGAACGTGTGTGACTTTATATTTTCATTTAATTATCTTGTGTTTAAATACATACAACTTGTACACAATGGTGCTAATTAATGATCAAGTTTCAAGTTTTAATTTTTTGACAAAATATGAGTGAAGACACTGCACACTATGGGAGTGAGGTAGGATGAGTTGCATTTAGAGGGGAATTAGGTAACATATTAAAGTGATTAAAATTTGTGTAATTTAGTATTTTATTCATATTATGCTACATATTGTGTCAGTGTGTGTTTGAGATTTGTGTTTAATTGTCTTTGGCTACTTGAATGCCTTAAACTCATACTGTAAATAAAACCAGACATTTATTGACCTGTTTAATAATTCTACAGTGTAGCTGGTTTTCTTCATAACTACTGACTTGTGATGTTCTCATTTGTAAGTTGCTTTGGATAAAAGCATCTGCTAAATGATTAAATGTAAATGTAAGGACATGGGAGATTTTTTTTATTTATCTGATTCATCGATTAATCGAAAAAAAATTATCGACCGATTAATGGATTATCAAAATAATCGTTAGTTGCAGCCCTAATACTGCATTTATATTTTGCAAATCTTTAAAACTAAACCTTTACTTACATACTTCAATCTCTAACTATATTGCACCAACATTTGCTACATTTTCAAAACTTAACCTTAAGTACTAAATATATTTTTCAACTTTTCAACTTCTTTTAGCTCAGGGTGATATGCCAAATGGGCTCGCGCATTTGTCGTATTTCCAAAGTACCTCAATTTCATTTTACACTCTTTGCAAAAAGTTGTACTCATGTCAAGCTCTCTCTTCCATTGTAGAATCCAAAGTGTGTCTTTTAGCGACGACGGGGCGGGTCGAATCCCACTCTCCCCCTGCTTCATGCTTCCGGCTCCATGCTAGCGGATTCCATTCAGACAACAGGAACTGGCTAAAAAGCTTGCTGTACGGTGGCCGAGTGGATACGTAATGCGAGATGCAGTATGCTCGGGAGATGGAGCGGCAAAAAATAAAACTTAAACGCATTTTAAAATCGATTTTTGGCCATTTTGAATCGATTCAGAATCACCAGGACTAGGAATCCTAGCGATCCTTTGAAGAATCGATTTTTTTCAGCACCCCTACTTATTTGCACTATTTTTCAAATGTTCTATTTTTGAATAGACAAGGATTATTTTTTTATCCAATTCATTGATTAATCGAAATAATCAGTTGATTAATCAAATATTAAAATAATAGTTTGTTGCAGCCCTAAAATATACACATAGTTTGTGCATGTTTACTGTTTGAATTTTTGAGAGACAAAGGCAACAAGATGTAAAATACTGAAATCATCTTAATTGAGAGGAAACATTTAGAATAAATACAATAAAAGTTAAAAAAACTTTAAATAAAATTTTAAATATTTTAAATACTAACTAATTTTAAATACTAAATTTTAAACACAGTGACATAGGAATTTGACTTGTTGTTACTGACTTTTATGGGATGGTCTGATTACTGGTCTGAACAACCCATACAGTTTCCCAGACGCACTAGATACAGTATGACCAAAGGTTCGTAGACATGCCCAACACATATACATGCTTTCTTGACCTGCAGCACTTTACACAACAATGAATATATTTCCAGTTTCACCTGCGGTCATTTGTGAAATCAAGTTCTAATACAATAAGAAATCAGGTTTCCACTTAATTTTAAATGTGTTCTACAGAAATTAACATAGTGAGAAACAACAGTATGTTAATTTAGTCATTAGGTACAGAAATGATCAAACTCAAAAATTTATGAGTGCCTAATTGTGTCTGCCAGACTTTTGTTTTGTCTTCTATAACGTACACTCGCGCGCACACACACACGCGGTTTAATTATGCCTGTTTATTTTCAGACACAGCCCTAGTTGACACCTTCACATACCAGTCTCATATTTCACTCAAATTTTGCTATTTTTATTTTTGTATTTACACCCATCTCCCCTCTGTTTCCTTTGTCTTTTCTTTAATCTGTATTGTTTTTTCCTTTTTGGTCTAGTATACTTTATGCCTTATCTTGACTGTTTTTGGCCTTTTCTTGGCTTTATTTTCATTCATGACTTATTTGTCTTGTTTTTACCTCAGTTTTTTTTCTCAATCCACCCTCTCTCTGACTTTCTGCATCTGTCTTTCTAACTTTTTTCCTACTTTATTCCCTTGACACTTAAAATTTATGAAACAAGTGAACAAATTCTCTCTTTTGCTTTATAATCTCTGCTCTGTTTCATCTTTACCTGCTCTCCTTTATTTGCTCAATTTTCTCTTATCTTTTTTTCTTCTTTTTTTATTTCATCATTTCTCATTGCTGATTCTTTCTCAGGGCCTGTCCTCACATGAGCAGCTGCCTGTGTGTTTTGACTGAGAGGAAAAAACTGAGAAGATCATTGCTTTTAGCCAACCTGATGCTATCACCATGCGCGCACACACACACCGAGAGAGAGAGAGAGAGAGAGAGAGAGAGAGAGAGAGAGAGAGAGAGAGAGAGAGAGAGAGAGAGAGAGAGAGATAGGGGAAAACGGAGATAAACAGATTGGAAAATCATCTGACTGTGTCCTTGCTAAGATGCCACTGAAGCTAAACTCTTATGTTTACTATGACACAGAAGGGCTGTGTTCCAGTCCACATTTTTCCCATACACATATAATCTGACTATACAGAAAAACATGTTTTGGGATACAGTACAAAATTACTGGACGAAGTCCGTGATTGAGTCAGTTTGACCAACTTACAAATACAACTACAACATGGCTTAACAAAAGGGCGAGTAAAAGCCTTACATTATAATGTAAGGCTTTTACTCGCCCTTTTGTTAAGCCATGATAAATATGTGATGACAGTTCAGGCACTGTGCACAGAACACATTTCATGATTTGTCCAGTGATCACACCAACCAAATAAGTCATAAATTTTACAGACCTGACACACATATCCAACTTAAAGTTTGAAGATCACTTTTAACTATCCACATTCTGTGCATACATTACATTACACAGATAGCTCTTTCGATAATTATCAAACAAATGACGACAGGACAAATCTATTTGACTTGATTAAAAAAAACTTTGAAAAAAAGCATATTCGGATAAAAAAAAATAAAAAATTCATGGCAAAATATTAAATGCTACCTTGTTTGAAAGAGCTATCTGTGTAATGTAATGTATGCACAGAATGTGGATAGTTAAAAGTGATCTTCAAACTTTAAGTTGGATATGTGTATCAGGTCTGTAAAATTTATGACTTATTTGGTTGGTGTGATCACTGGACAAATCATGAAATGTGTTCTGTGCACAGCGCCTGAACTGTCATCACATCTTTATCATTGCTGTTTACAAGACTATATTTCACACACACACACACACATTTTCTCTGCAGTCTCTTGTGGGTGAGGATTTTTTTAAATATGTGTAAACATGTCCAAACCTGACCTTTGGACAAACAGCCTAAAGCTACAGACACTTATAACCTTTTTTTTCTTTTGAAATATCAATTTAATGTATACAAGTACTTTATATCTGCCATTAAATAAAATCCACAATTTAGTAATGCTATGTGGCAACATAAACATACCTGAATGTACTGAATCAATAAATTTATCCCATTAGTGGATAGTTTTCTTCAATGATCATATTCCAAGATGGCAATTCCAGGATGACAAATGAAGATTCACATGGGGGAGGGGGAAGGTTCAGGAGAATAAGGAATCCTTTTTACATGTGAATTTTATAAAAGTCTCTGTGATGAACTGGAGATGATAAAGGATCAACAAACCAATGTTGAGGCGAATATAATTTAAATGCTACTTTTTAAAAGCAAACATTCTGTTAATTAAAACATAAAAGCACAGTAATATTAAAAGAACAATGAGCAGTTTTAAGAAGTTCTTAGAAAAGTGTTTCAAACCTGAATAACAAACCTGTATAACACACGAAAAGTCATTCACTGATACTGGGCTGTAATGATATTGAAAGCTTCATGTTACTGAATTGAGTCGCCCGCCATTGAACTTGTCTCAACCAACTCTAATTGCAAGCAGCTTAATTAAACATGGATTGCTGCACAGGTGTGTGTGTGTCTGGTCCTGCAATACAATAAATCAGAACTGTGTGATGTATAAAGTGACCTTTATACATGTATAATGTATGACATCAACAGCAGCATCATTATATCAACACATTACACAGGGTTTGTAACTTCAACAACACAACAAAATAAGGGGAGGGACAAAGAAATAAAAAAAAAAAATCTTAGTTTTATGACTGACACACATACACATATTTTCTACAAATGTTATCATAATAAACAAATAAAGTCCATTAGAGAAAAAAATACCTGTGAGAATAAAAAAGTTTTTAGAACGACAGAGTCATGTCAGTCATGTCAGAGGCCCCACTGCCTTTCCACAGTATTGTGGAAACCAATCACTAAACCAATCCTTGCTGGACTGTTTGGTGCACCGGGGCACCGGCATGCTGGAACAGAATAATACATTCCCCATAAAGTTGAATCAAAAGGTCTTAAATTCAAGATTCAGAGTTTGACGTAGACCTTGTGCAAGGGATTAAACAAAAAAAGAATTCAGTAATTGATTGATTTGTCCAAATACTTCAGTCTATATAGAATATCCAGCATTATACAGATCAAACTAAATGAATACCTGCCTGACCACCCATAGGGCACATTGTGGAGTCTTGGTCACCTCAGGCTATAATCATATCTCTGTATCAAAACATCATGCAAACTAAAACTCGTATTACACGACCACTAACATACACTGTTGTCACATGCATACCAATGTAAACAGGGTGTCACAGACTGCTTTATCACACATTATGATCCCTGCTAACAGAATATGTGCATCGTTGTAGGACTCAAGAGTTATGAACAAGCTAGGGCATGTCTACATGTCAGCAGAACTTTCATTATTGCATTTTAAATATAAAACAACTTCAGAGCAAGGTTTCATGTACATATGCTTTAACTGCAATCATTCACTAGCTACTCCAGTGGGATGCTTTGTTCCAGAACATGGCCTAATGACTGTACATACATTCATACACAATGCCACCATTTGCAACAGTGGGGGGCTTTTTCACATTCCAACATGACTGTTCCGCATTAAACAGTAAGACCCATAAAGCCAAGGGCCAGATTTCATACATAGAATAGAATAGAATAGAATCATTAGTAATACTAGTCTTACTAACTTAAGTTAGTCAAGTATTCTTAACTGATAACAGTCACAGATTGGACTAGCAACTTTTATGGGAAAAATTATGAGCCTTGTTACTGGGTGCCCTGCAACACAAAGCTCAAAATGAATAATCATCTGTTTATTAAAATCCATAATTCAGGGAACCTTGATTTTAAAATAAACCATGGATTAAAATATTTATTTCAAGTAATTTACAGTCAAATAAGTAGATGGATTCAGTGATGGTAATAGTGGTTGATATATTATCTTTGAAAAGCTTAAATTTACCAATAATTATTTTTACCCATTAGGGGTGCTGAAAAAAATCGATTCTTTAAAGGATCGCGATTTGTAGTCCTGGAGATTCTGAATCGATTCAAAATGCCCAAAAATCGATTTAAAAAAATGCTTTTAAGTTTTATTTTTTGTCGCTCCAACTCCCGAGCGTGCTGCATAGCGCGTTACGTATCGGCCACCGTAGGGCAAGCTTGTTAGCCAGTTCTCGTCTGAATGGAGTCTGCTAGCGTGAAGCAGGAAGCATGGAGCAGGGGGAGAGAGAGCGCGATTCGACACGCCCCATCGTCGTTAAAAGCCGGTGTTTGGGCACACTTTGGTTTATACAATGAAAGAGAGAGCTCGACATGAGCGCAACTGTTTGCAAGGAGTGTAAAATGAAATTTGTGCGACATCACCCTGAGTTAAAAGAAGTTGAAAATATATTTAATATTTAAGGTTAAGTTTTGAAAATGTAGCTATAATTGAAAAAAACTGAAGTATGTATTTTATTTTTAATGTTAAGTTTTAAAGATTTGCAAAATATAAATCCACTATGACTGACTGTATTTTAGTTTCGATTGAAGGCTAATGCACCATGGTAAACTTTTGTATTGATATATTTCGAATTATTTGTTCATTGATGGATGTTTTTACGCAAGATAAAGCCAGGCAGCTAAGCTAACCTAATACTGGTAATTTTAATTTAGTGCAATCCTATTTTTGTATAAATATAAAATGATGCAAAAAAAATTTAAACAGGAAGGAACCTGAAAGTATTGTTTTAAATAAATGTTCTATTTGTTGTTTCATCTCGTCAATCACATAATTTAAAGACTATTTGAACTGGAAAATCATTTCTGAATCAAAAATCAATTCTGAATTGAATCGTGACCTCAAAAATCGGAATCCAATCACCAGACACAGAGATTCGAACCCCTAGTACCCATGTCATGCTTTAGATAATGAAATAACCATTTTTGTGCTTCTGATAAACTAAATATATTCAAGTTATAGCCTTATTAGTCCATCTTTATGAAACCAGCTCCTAGTCTGAGAGGCTTGGTGTAATTGACATCTGGAGGAACTGAATATAGTCAATATTCTATATATTCTATAGTATAAAAATGGCACACAAAGGGTCAAAGCAAATAGTCCTAAAGCATATGACAATACATTACAGACCTACATACTTTCTCTGGACAAACCAGCTTCCTCTTACACTTCCTTTTCTCTCTTCATAATCTGTACAGAACGCTGCTTCTGTGGGTGTGTGCGTGTGTTTGTGTGTGTGTGAGTGAGTGAGTGAGTGTGTGTGTGTGTGTGTGTGCACATGTGCAATACAGAGCCATGACAGGGTTATAAAAAAGAAAAAAAGAAAAATATCATAAATAAAATTCTTGATCTATTCTACAAATACACACAAACACTCATTTAGCGACAAGGCCTATAGTCTACCCCATGTCATTATAAACTGGGTGAAGCTAACTTATGTAGTTTATTAAAATAATTCAAATGCCTTAAAAAGTGTCCACTATGAATTCCTCCTATTTCTCATGCACACTGTTAAACTCAATGTTTAGATGGACACACAAGAAATAGTGCAAAATGTACTCATCAGGACCACTACAGAGCAGGTATAATGTGCTCTGGTTGCTTCCTAGCACTGGAGGATGGTTGCTTCCTAAATCACACAGATGTGATTGTAGTGTGGGTTTTTTCACTGGCATACAACAGTCAGACATGGCAGTGCTGCTGGAGTTTTAAACAGTATTCACTCTGTGTCCTCTCAATTAGACACATCTAATGCCGGTGGGGGTCCTGAGTGTTAGAAAACAGAATGATGGGGACTAGTAACTTAGGTAGAGTAACCAATGACTACCGGTAGTAACTTTATAGTAACTCCTTTTTTTCTTTTTTTCAAACACAGAATATGTGCTTGTGATTTAAAGCAGCAGAAACAATGAACAACAAGAAGGTTAATATAGAGGGAATTCATCATCCGATGTATGAGCACTAAAATGATCTTGATAATAAAATATGTACTAAAAGGACAGTTTAGAGAATTCCATTTTTCAATTTCAGACATGTTTAGCTGAAATGATTTGAGGTATGTACGAATGCCATACACACACATCGCTGTGAGACCCTCATGGCGTGCAGTAACGCTTCAGAGCCACAAGCATGCTGCAAACCCCTACACCTGATTCAATCTGAGATAAAAAAAAGGGACAAGTAAGGAAGAGAATTTGAGGGAGAGCAAGAAGGAGCAAGCCCATGAAAGAAAAGTGGAAAAAAGTTAAATCCCGTTTATTTCTTTCCTTAATACCATGCATAAATTTTAACTTTCTATTATACCCCAGCCTTCTTCCATCTTTGTGGCTTTAACAGCCCTTCTACTTTGGGAGAAACTCTCCTGCATTTTGAAATGTGAGAGGAGACAACCGGGCTCACAATCTATTTTCCATTTTGATCAATAAATTTTTTTTTGGTTTTTCATGATCTGGACTCATTTGAAGCACATTGCATAACGAGCTTATTAACACAAAAAGTTCATGGACAAATCATGCTAAAGGCATAAAGAAGTACTTTTCTTCAATCTCTTTTTGAAAAAATTTATTATTTGAAAGTCCCCCTATTGATTTACTCTTTCATGGCAACAATACAAAAGAAATGAACAGGTATGTTGAAATATTTTTGGGTCTTTCAAAAAAAAGTGTCTCTCAGCCCACAATTGAGTGTAGACCCATTACTTCAGTAAAAAGGAAAAATCATTGTCAGCAGCTTTGCATGTGACATGAAAAGCATCTTGTGCTGCAGACAGGGCTGCCTGAGTGCATGCTGGGAGCACCACACAATGTGATGCTTGTGCAGACGAGCGTGGGACTAGACTTTGGGTTCTTTCTCATCCTAAAGCTCTCTGATCAGCACACAGAGGCTTTATATGTTTAATTTTTGGGCAGCAATGAGAAAACTGCCTACAAAAATTTCTAAATGAAATTTAGAAATCCAGGATCGAATCCTGATCTAGGTGGAGTTTCTATGTTTACTCTGTGTATGCATGGGTTTTGCTCTGGTTCTCTGGTTTCCTCCTGTGTCCAAAAACATGGATTGAAGGTAAATTAGCTGCTCTAAATCGCCCCAATATGGTGTTTTTGCCTGTGTAAGTAAGTGTGTGCCCAGCGATGGATTGGTGCCCTGTTCTGGGTTTATCAGCCCAGCACCCTACACATTCTCGCCTGGATGGGCATGGTGAACCCCCCGCAAAACTACTAGACGTTTATGCAAAGACAATAAGATTATATATTAATTTACGTCATTTTACAAATAATTTTCATAATGTAGCTTTAGAGAACTAGATGTTGGGTCACTTCAAAATGGGGTCAAGGTGAGTCAGTGGGTAAAAGTGTCACCACACAGAAAGATGGTCCTGAGTTTGCTTTCCGAAGTAACTGAGGGTTTTTCTGTGTGGAGGCTAAAAATTGTGTGTGTGTGTATGTGTATGTTAGGGCTGCACAAAACTATTAATTTTCTATTGATTAATTTAACAATTCATTTTTTTTTAGTTGATTAATCTAAAAGTTATTGCTCTAAAGTGATTGTGTTTGGAATTGAAATAGCCTCTCCAAAATAATGGAAAAAAAAAAACCTTTAAATGTTATAATATTTTCTTTAATCAAGCAGTGCTTTTAAGGGTAGGTGCTTTTTAACTATACCCCATATAGTGTGTGTTTGTGTGTGTGTCTGTGTTATTGAGTGTGTGCCCATTGAGTGTGTGCCCAGTGCCGTTCTCCCCTGGATGGGCATGGGATGAGCATCCTCGACCCTAGTAGAGGATAAAGCAGAAGATAATGGATGGATGTAAATCGGATCCTTCATGACAATTCAATGTGATTTCAATTTTTAAAGATTATTTATGATTCAATTATTTTTAATACTTCGGAATTTCCCACAGTGAGATTCCATTCAATATAATTTAATACTTTTTTCATTAAATCGTTTTTTTTTAATAAGTCAACAAGAAAATGATTTGCCTTTTAAGATACAGCAACAGTGTTCTTTTTACACAATGTTTATCACACTATTGCAGTTGTGAGCAACGCACTGTATATAGAACATATATAATTAAAAAAAGACAAATAAAGTGCATTAAAATAAATTGTAATAAGATTCGAATGTAATTCTGTATTCAATACGGAACACAACATTTAATTGTCAAGCAAAAGACGATTCTGTTGCCACTCTGGCAGGAGTGGCAACAATTCACGTCAGAAAAATATTATAATTCTAGCAGTTTAAATATTCGATCCAGATAACAGAACCACATCACAAGCTGCCTGCGTGTGCTGTATTGTTTTAGTGCATATCCAAAGGATATTTTTCTCCTACCTACCACACCTATAACATGCAACATAAAAAGATATATGCACATTATAATGCACTAACAGGATTGAGGTTGAAACCCAACAGGAGTTGTTGGTAGCATCAATAAAAGTTTTCAATTATTTTAATTAGTCTTGGATGCTTTAATGAATTTAAATAAACATTGCTAAATTAAAATTTTCAGTACAGACTAAACTTAGCAGACTAAATAAACATTTCTTGTTTTTTTTGTGGTAGGTCGGCTGTGCAATGCCAATGTATATGTTACTACAACACAATCTGACATTGCATGTTCCAACTAAATATGCATACTGTATAATCCATTTGGAAAAAAGCCAAAAGTGCAATAAAAGAAAACTTAGCTTATGCTAGTGGTTAATTGGATTATGTAAACATTAATACTACTATCAGTTGTGATGACTGATTTGAAATGACATAACAATGAAAAATTCTGTGTAATGTAATCACTAGGAAGTGATGAGTACAAGCTCATAGGCCACAAAATAACACACACACACACACACACACACACAGCTCTGCTTTACCATTACCGTAGCAACAGGTGTTTGCCAGCACCTCCTGTGTACACACAATCTGCCTCACACTGGCGGTTGCTAGGGAAGGACCGCAAGCGCGCATGCACAAAAACACAACACACACACACACACGTTTTAATTGCCTTTTGAGACTAACACTATTAACACATCACCTCCAGGGCTAAAAGACTGAGAGGATTACAGTGAACACAACTGTGTGTGTGTGTGTGTAACAGCCCTCTCTTGACTGGTTAGCCAGTCTTTCTTTGTTGTTATTTTGGGAGAACAATAAGAAGTGTGCAGCTGCTGTTTTTACATTTGTCTCTGATCTACCTTTGTACAGAGAGAACAAAACAGACAATGAAAGTGAGAGAGTGTGGGTAAGAGAGAAAGGGGAGTGAAACAGCAGACAAGATACATGACAGTTACAACACTAATTATGTTTTACTAAATACACTTAATTTCTTTAAATATAATACCAGATGTTTGAAAATACATAAGCTTAATTAACATCAGCAGGACATCAGCTGCAGTTCAAAAACAGTGACCAACTGCATTTGGAATTAAAAAGAAAGAATTTTTAGTTCTCTTTAACTGAATTTACAAAAACATGTAATGTGACACTGGTTGCGGTGTTAGTTCATGACAAACAGTGCATCTACAGTAATAAATCGAAACTAAAGATAAGTGTTTTATAATATAAGAAATCCTTTTGAAAGATCAAATTTTCCATACTGGGAACATGAATGAATAAGACAAAAATGTCTGCCTCAAACTAGTCATACCAGCAGCACTGTAAATGTGAATCAGTTGTAGGATTGAAACAACGAATCGATAAAATCGTTAAAAATCGATTATGAGAAGTGTCGAAATTTGTTAGCGATCCGTTGGGTCGCACGATTTCCGCGTTACTCGCAATGTCGGAACCGCTTACGTCACCTGCAGCGCTTCAATTATGCTGGAAAAAAAAATAGCAGTTTGAACAGAACAAGTTGATAAATCGTGCAAATAAAACACAGCCAATGCAGAAAAAACTAAAGAACGTGGAACATGCGAGCTCTGCGAAAATTAATTGACCTGCATAGAACACCACGGTGATGATCCACCACCTGAAACTAAACATGTTGGAGTCACCGATGAGGATGAAGCTCAACAGCAGAGTAAGTCACTACAACATACCAAGCTTCTTTAGCTTTGAAGTGAATCAACGTAACAGTGCCACATAACACTATGAGAACGCAGAGCATGCTTCATGCTGTTTTTGGTTGTTAACTGGATAATAACGGTGATAGAATGTGTTACTTTATATTTTTGTTTAATTATCTTAAGCAGTGTTTAAATATATACAACTTGTACACAATGTTAATTAATGATCAAGCTTCACGTTTGAATTTTTTCACAAAATATGCCCTCTATGGGAGTGAGGTAGGATGAGTTGCATTTAGAGGGGAATTAGGTAACATATTAGAGCGACTCAAATTTGTGTAATTTAGTATTTTGTTCATATTATGCTACATATTGTTCCATTGTGTGTGAGATTTATATTTAATTATTCTTTTGGGTACTTGGATGCCTTAAACTCATACTGTAAATAAAACCAGACATTTATTGACCTGTTTAATAATTCTACAGTGTAGCTGGTGTTTTTCATAACTACTGACTTGTGGTGTTGTAAGTCGCTTTGGAAAAAGCGTCTGCTAAATAATTAAATGTGAAGACATGGGAAATTTTTTTTTATTTATCTGATTCATCGATTAATCGGAAAAAAAATAATCAACTATCGATTAATCGATTATCAAAATAATTAGTTAGTTGCTGCCCTAATCAGTTGTTCAATAAAAACATTTTAAAAAATCACACAATATGTAAAAGCTCGGAATATTAACCTTAGCAGAGGATTAAGCATGCATATGTTTACTCATGAAACAAAATGTAGGTTTAGTCAAATTAATGTTTAAAAGTAACAGAGATTAATCATTGGGTTGCAGGCTTATTAGCTTTGGTTATCAGTACTTGTGGGAAATTCCGCAGATTATGCTTTAGCACGTTCAAAATGTTTCCACAAACATACCTCACAACTGTTGCACAACACAGACAAACTATCCATGTTCAATCTGTGCTCCAGTGCTGCTTTAATTTCTGTGTATCGTTTCCACTCGCGGTCCATGTTCCACCTATAAACTGGACTACACTTAGCATAGCATGATATACGTACAGCTGAAAGGTGCAACTAGCAACTCAGCTCGGGAGTACAACTCGCCTATTAATTTTAGTTCCGCCTTAAGTTTCTTGGTCCTTGCATATTCCATGCAATTGTATTCTCCGTGCAACTGCATGTACCGAACCATGTGGCCACGTACCAAACTGTTTGTGATGAATAGAGCGTACTGTTACAACCATAGCTCATAATATAACATATTATAATGTTTAACAAAGTTCCAGAGAATACAAGAATTTTCGGGGTGCATGCATGAATGCTGATCCCCGCTCCCCTGCAGTGTGTTTATTGTTATACAAATTAGCCATAGTGCGTCTAGAAAGAACATATTAAAAATGATTTTGACCAAAGCCATTTCAAGCACTATTAAACAATGGGTTCACAGGTTTCCTTTTGTTTGGTTTCGGCCAAAATGATTCATTTCAATAGCTCTCTAACAGTTTTAAATATGTTTAAAGTTATTAAACTGTGATATAACATATGGTATCCAATGACTCCCATCTCTCCACTGTAAAACTATTACATCAATTTAGAGCTTTTGGTTTACAATGAAAGCTTTTATTTTATGTGTTACTTGTTTATGTGCACTGATTTTGAAAACTAAAAAAAAACGTATAGCTAGGTTAAGTATTATTTACCAAACAAATGACTAGCCTATAAACTTAACAAATGCTCATCAACAAATATATTCACTGATGATATAACAGGTTCATAACAGGTGACATCATGGGAGTATTTTTCCCTTCTGAGTTGAAACCACAGAGATCAGTGCTGGCAGATGACTTAATATGGCTGGAAGAATTTAATAAATTCAAGTAAGGGTAGCAGCTGAGGTAAGTTACATACCTAAATTACTTTGTATGTTCTTGTTTAAATGTCATCAGCTAAAAGTTGAGTGTTTAAATACTAAACACTGACCTTCAGTGATGTAACCTCAAGTATGTGCTAACTAGATCACAAACAGTCCTATTTTATAAATGTGGAACTTTGAAGCCTAAAGTATTTAGTGTATTTAAAGTCAACTTGATTTACTTTATATTTTTATGGTTTGATTTTATTCTAAACAATTTATAGTTTGTATAGTTCGTATAGCTTGTTGCCTAAGGGCATGATTTATTGCGAATAAATCAGCATTTATACAAATGTGAATTGGTCAGAGTTGTGATATATATATATATCTGTGATTACACGGTCTCCAATGATTCCCTTCTATCCACTGAAAAACTATTACATCAGTTTAGTGCTTTTTGGTTTACAATGTAAGCTTTTATTTTATGTGTAATTTATTTATGTGTTCTAATATTGAAAACGAAAAAAGTTATTAGTGATTATTAATTAATGATGAGTAACAGGTTTCTGGTTTCTCTAACAATTAAATACTAGCCATCTAGTAGTCAAATTACAGAACGTAGTTTATAAAAAATAAATAAATAAATAAATAAAAACCCATCGGGAACATAATATATTGTATATCACGCACTGATACAAATCAGTCAGAGGTGTCAATAATGTCAGCGAAAATCTTTTTATGAAAATTGCTTCCCATATAGTTTTTAACATTTAATTATCAAATAAAGGATAATTTCATATTTTACTTGCACACCCATGACACACGCCAACTGGATTGTAGAACACTTTCGTCGCCTTCTCCCTCTTGTAAAATATAAAGGAAGTTGGAAGACAATAATGCACCATAGTACCATCTGCAGCTTTGGAGAATGTATTATGCGTTTGTGAGAGCAGATGTTAAAAAAAAGGCTAACAGAAAGGCAGCAATGTAACACTTCATGTCACTCCACTACTCATTTCTCACCATTGGCTCCCTGTAGCTGCTCGCATTCAGTACAAGTCACTGACTCTGGCCTTCTGCACCATTTCTGAATCTTCCCGCTCTTACCTTAACTATATCTTTTCAAAATACACTCTGGCTTTTCAAAATACACTCTGCCGCCTGGCAATTCCACCTCACCGAGGAGCTAATTCTCACTCCGTGCCATTCAGCACCGCAAAATGATGGAACGATCTTCCTAACTCGTAAGGCAGTGTCACTAGGCATTTTTAAGAAACTACTAAAGACGCATCTTTTTAACAAATACCTTTTGTAGAGAAAAAAAAAAAAAAAAAAAAAAAAAGGAGGGGGGTGCAGCATATGTATATATATATATATATATATATATATATATATATATATATATATATATATATATATATATATATATAAATATATAACGATCAGGTTTGATAATTCTACAGTGTAGCTGGCTTTCTTTATAAATACTGACTTGTGATGTTCTCATTTGTAAGTTGCTTTGGCGTCTGCTAAATGACTAAATGTCTAAATGTAAACACGTTAATCTACACATTTGCAGATGCATTGTTACATTGAACTGTATTATCGATCGTTGATTCAATATTATCGAATCGATTATTATGTACACCCCTAGTATGTGTGTGTGTATATATATACAGTATATATATATATATATATAAAGTCAATTTTTATTTATAGACAAATTTCTACTAGATGAATGTATAATAAATAAACCAGATCAAAGATTATTTCAATGTATTACGTATTAGTGTTAGGGTGGGCACTACACTGGCCAGCTGTAAATAAGAGCTTATGATCCTTCAGGAAAGGGAAGCGCTGACACTGACATACACACAGACACACACACTCCAACACAAAAAAAAAAAAAAAAAAAAAAAAAAAAAACCCTACACAGGCATACCCCCCCCCACACACACACACACCATACTCACGCACACACACAACTGAGCTCAAAAACACCCATATACTTCATTCACACTTGTACACATGCATACACATGGCCGACTCATGAACATGCAAGCACACACACACACACACTTAGCAATTCTATCTAGTAGTGCTGAGTGGTTTATCACATTTTAGGTAAGTGATAAACATGCCTCACATACACACACTAGGCATTCTTAACATACAGCACATAGCTCAGGGTCACATGTTAGTAGGCACTTGTATCTATCTATCTGTATGTCTGTCTATCCACATATCTATGTTTGTACAGCCACTACCTATATCATCTGGAATTCAACTGAGTTGCCCCTCACTTCACGCTCACTCCAGCAGTATATAACTAATTTTTAGCCTTCAAGCCTTTTTTGTTTTAATTACTAAGCCAGAGTTTTTAAATACTAAGCAAAGTAATTGGATTATACTATTTTAATTCGCTTAACCACAGTTGATTTATTACATTCAGAGTAAAACAGCCAAAGAAGCATACTGTAACAGTTCTAACTAAGTTTCTAACTAAACATTATATTAAACATTCACTCGGTTTAGTAGTAATTAGAGCCTACAGTATGTACAGTGATCCACTTTCCTGAACTAACATGGGAGTGTTGTGTGTGTGTGTGTGTGTGTGTTTGAGAGCAAGAGAGATAGAAATAGGAGATAACATTAGCTTAGAAGGTGTGTTCAGTGCAGCTGTGGTGTCCGCTAACCATGAAAATCTATTTAGACTTCATGTGTAGTATAAAGTTTACAAATCCAGAATCATCAAGGTACATTTATTTTTTAACATGGTCTATTAATTTAGTTTCTATATAATCTACATTAAACATTTCTCTCATATCTTCTGGACCATATCCAAAAATAGCAACATAATAAGCTTTTAATTTCAAAGCATTAACAAGAAATTAGAAATGACTCAATAGGTAACAGACAAAATGACTGTAGCAATTCTAATGATAAAACCCTTGTGATTAAACTGCAGGCACCAAAAATCCAATATATTGTCTATACCAATTTATTTTATTTACAAAGTCATTTATTAAAAAAAATACACATTAATGATCATAGGGGAAAAGTGTTTGCGCTCCACAGGCACTGATCATAAATGATGCCTTACTGCCACTGAAACAGAAAATGTTGAAGCTCCATGTAGGGCAACTGCAGCCTTTCTTGGCAGCAGCAAGAATGGAATACTAAACATTGGAACGGAATAGTAATTAATTTTAAATGAATGAAGAGTGGCACGGGTGGCATGGTGGTGTGGTGGTTAGCATATCCACCTCTTCTCAACATTTCTCAATTTTTTTCTCTATGCCAAAACACACTGTCTGTTGTTTCAGTTCCACTGATCATATAGATGGACTTTGTAGTTCTACAATTACAGACTCTAGTCCATCTGTTTCTCTACATACTTTGTTAGGCCACTTTAGTATGTTCTCCAATTATCAGGACCCCCCCCCACACACACACACACAAAAGAGGTATTAGGGTGGTGGATGATTCTCTGTACTGCAGTGATACTGACCTGGTGGTGGTATGAGTGGATAAGACACTGCAGTGCTGCTGGACAGAGAACAGTACACCATTCAAAACACACAGTTGTCTGATCCACTCGTTCCACCCTAATAAGACCTGTTCTGTGGGGGTCATGATCAGAGAAACAGGTGAAAAGCATCTGTATGGCAAACAGAGAAACAATGAGCTGTACCAAATTAAAATGGTATGTATGGAGTGTATGTATAGATGTATGAATGATTCTACTGTGGCGTACAATTGACGATTATTTTTTATATTAAACGATTATATACAATATTGGATTGGCTTCTAAATTTTAAGATCAGGTTTGCATATGTCTGGTTTTGTCCACACCCTAATAATATCTAGGTTACTGTTGAAGAATTATGCGAAAATCTTTATAATGAAATCAGTAAACTTGAACTGTGTTCTACTAAAACAAATTACTAATAATATAAATTCTCAGTCCAGTTGCTAAAGCTAGCTGCTTTGAATATCTATATGTTGTAAAGTATGTCATTCCATTCAACATGTGAAATACAATGCTAATGCATAATGACCTTAACCTATACTGGATGGAAATGAAAACCGCCTGACAGAAAGGCAAGTTCTATTGAACTGAAGAGGACACAAAAAGCACAAGATCTTAAAGTTCATCAAGATGAACTAATAACCTCATATTTTAGAGGCATCTTTTTGGAAGCAAAATCTTTGGTCACACGCTGTAAACAAAGAAAAAAAAAAGAACTGCTGTTTGTAACCGTTTTAGAAAACCCTATCATTTACACTCACGGCTCACTTTATTAGATTCGACTTCTACACCCCTTGTCCATTTCATCAGTGCCACTTATCTTACAGGTGCACGTTGAAATTGAACATTTACAGGCCAGAATGTCTATATACTTTTTAGTCCACACTAATACATTGTTCTCTGATACCACAGGATCGATTCATTTTTTTTTACATAAAGCTTTTAATAAAATCCAATTAAAGCTATTTATGTGCCATTATTTAATATGTTAAATATGTTAATAAGAACATATGTATACAAAGTTATTTATCAAATTCCCTGCTGTTAAATCTAATGCATAATACAATGACTATCTTTCTCATGCTTATAATATGTGACCAATTAAGTATTAAGTAAAGCGGTACACAAAATTCACGGTTCAATTCACACCATGGTACAGACCTCACGGTGCGATACGATCTGAATAAGAATACTTTATTAATCCCCAGAAGAAACTGCAGATTGTGAAAGGGAAATTGCATGGGAGAATAGATGATGAAACGTACAGATGTCCCTTGCTATATCGCAGATCACTTTTCCTGGGTTGGTGTTTCAAATATATTTAATTCGGTATCAGTTTTTGCTGTATAGTGGAATTTTGAGCCATACCTGTTGCAAAATTTCGATAGAGTTTAGACAATGTTTAATAGCATATGAAGTGTTTATACGAGTGTCAGAAGGTTTTATGAAATGACTACATTGCAGGGGTCTCTGGAACATAACTGGCTGATTTCTTGCACTTTAAGGATTAAGTGTGCACAAGTTTAGTCACGAAAAAAAAAAAATCATTTAAGTCAAATTAATGTTTAAAAGTAGTGGAGAGGAATCATTGGGTTGAGTTTTTTTTTTTTATATGAGCTCTGGTTATAAATGTGGATGATTCTATAGATGATTCTACATTTGTTTCACACTCAAAACACCATACAGCTGCATTGAGACAATGTAAAAAGTGATATATAGATAAATGAAATTAAATTTGAGTGGACAGTATGTTTAAAAAAACAAAAGAAGTACTGTTGTGTCCGATACGAGTGCAACAAACAATAACACCACTACATCAGTGTCGCTGCACTGACAAAAAATAATCCACCAAATTTTTTCTTTTTCACCAAATATTATTATTTAATATATAGACTGTTACTGTAGAACTACGAAGTGCATCTATATGGTAAGTGCAACTAAAAACAGCTTATTGTAAAGGTTTTTTTTACCTACAGAAAGGTCACCATGACCGCCCATAATAAAGTATTACACAGTTGACAAAACTGAAATATTCATTCATTCATTATCTCCCGCTTTATCCTCTATTAGGGTCGCGGTGGAGTTCCCCATGCCCATCCAGGGCAGAACGTCTCAGGCGATGGGCAGATAGACCCAGGACAGGGCGCCAATCCATCGCTGGGCACACACTCACTCACACAGACACATTCTATATGGGGCAATTTGTGAATTCGATTGACTTGATCCATGTTTTTGGACTGTGGGACGAAACCGGAGAACCCGGAGGAAACCCACGCAGACACGGGGAGAACATGGAAACTCCACCCAGATGGGGATTCGAACCGGGAATCCCTAGCACTGAGAGGCGTGCCGCCCGTGCCGCCCCAACTGAAATATTATTGAATAAATTTATAAACATTAAAATGACATGAGAGATGATCATATGCTAACCAGCCGACCAATATGACATACTGCTTTCATATTTCAAAGTTCACATCATGACATATTTCTGCTTTTTATCAGTGCTTTAAAGTAGTTAAATCAAAACAGAGTGCAGATCCTCATTTGACATTTGTGTTGCTTCTTTTGGCCTGAAGAGGAAATTAAACAACATCCCTGTCATGAGGAGCCTTATAGCAATAACAAGAAATGAGTCTTGTCCGTCATAAACAAGTCTATTTCCTAAATTAACAACAAAAGCAAATCAGGATAACGCAAGAGCTGGTGAAATACCAATCACAGTAACAGAAACATGCCAGCAAAACCAGAAATAATATCCTGTGTTAGCCAAACAATAGGAAAATGGAATTATTCTGAATAAACTAGTCTACATGCTAGCGTTTATGCAACCATAGGATATCATTTTTTTTAGAGAAACATAACATATTAATGAATAACAGGGAATCTCATAACTTACCATTGAAGAAGCTCTTGACTTTAAGGTAGCCAACGCTGAGCCTTAGGACAGACAGTTTGTCCAGACGAGAGCGAACATCCTCGGAGAAGGGCAGCAGGCTAGTCAGCTTATCTAGCTCCATGTTTAGCCGATCCCGATGTCGCTTTGAAGGGTTTGACTTGGCGCCTTCAGGTGGAGGAGGTTTTGGGCTAAAAATAAAAAAAAAAGGAAAAAAAAAAAAAAAAAAAAAACAAGAAAAGAATATTCTGTTTATTGCAGAATGGGAAAATATTTCAGTAGATAAATAGATAAATGAAATTTCTTCTCGTTTTTCCATTCTCATAAAGTGATTTATTCTGCCTACGGTGTTTAAACACAGAGGAATTTATACTCCACATTTAACCCATCCATGCAGTAAAACACACACATATACATACACGGAGTGAAGTGTTGAGTGGTGAGCAGCCCTGTATACAGCACCAGGGCTGCAATTGGGGTTAGGTGCCTTGCTCAAGGGTGCTTCTGCCATGGTACTTGGTGGGAAATGTAACAGGGGACCCTCAGGTTGAAAGACCTTGCTACCATTGACTACGACTGACACAGAACATCATTGGCCGCCATGAGCCTGCCATTACCAAAATTATGCACAGGTTCTCTAAACATAGTGAGAGCTTTCTTTAAAAAAAAAATACAGACAAATGAAGAAGCCCAGCGAAATCAGTATGGATCTCACCACTCTAAAGCCTCTAACCTATCAGGTATGGTGACTAGGGGTGCAGAAATATTTTTTTTTTTTGATGAATCGCAATTCGTAGTCCAGGCGATTCGTAATCGATTCAAAATGTCCAAGAATTGATTTTTAAAAAATGTGGTTTTTTTTTTTTTTTGGCGCCCCCTCCCGAGTTACCTGCATATCACATTACGGATCCGCTCGGCCAGCGTACAGAAAGCTTGTTACCCAGCTCTTATTGTAGTTCGCTAGCATGCTAGTTTATGCTAGCGGGAAGAAGCATGGAGCAGGGGAGAGCGCGATTCCCCCCCCACCCCATCGGCGTTAAAATCCGGTGTTTGGATTTTAAAGTCAGGAAGAGAGAGAGAGAGAGAGAGAGAGAGAGAGAGAGAAAGAGAGAGAGAGAGCTCGACATGAGCACAACTGTTTACGAG
This sequence comes from Corydoras sp. C115, assembly GCA_019802505.1. Lineage (NCBI taxonomy): Eukaryota > Metazoa > Chordata > Actinopteri > Siluriformes > Callichthyidae > Corydoras > Corydoras sp. C115. The sequence continues at coordinate 3,890,983 of JAFMOC010000036.1, read as the reverse complement.
TGTAAAATGAAATCAAGGTATTTTGGAAACATGACGAATGTGCGAGCCCGTTTGGCGCGACAACACCCTGAGATAAAAAAAGTTGAAAAATAGATTTAATATTTAAAGTTAAGTTTTAAAAATGTAGCAAATGTTGGTGCAATATAGTTAAAAAAGACTGAAGTATGTATTTTATTTTTTAATGTTAAGTTTTAAAGATTTGCAAAATCTAAATGCACTCTGACTGTAAAGTCTGGATTTTAGTTTGGATTAAAGGCTAATGCACCATGGTAAACTTTGGTAATAATATATTTTGAATTATTTGTTAATTGATGGATGTTTTTTATGTAAGAAAAAAGGCAGGCAGCTCAGCGAACCTAACACTGCTCATTTTAATTTAGCGCAATCCTATTTTTTTGTGTAAATATAAAATTATGCAAAAAGATTTGATACAGGACAGAACCTGAAAGTATTGTTTTAAATAAATGTTCTATTTGTTTACATCGTCGTTTCATCTTGTCTATCACATCATTTAAACAAAATTTAAAGAGCATTTGAACTGAAGAATCGATTCTAAATCGAAAATCATTTCTGAATTGAATCATGACCTCAAAAATCAGAATTGAATCGCCAGACACTGAGAGATTCGCACCCCTAATGGTGACCACACCAAGACTTACACAACAACCTCCCACAGTGGCATAATTACATTAGACACTACATTTTTTCATTTTATTCGGGCTGTAGGAGAAACCTGGCATTCTCAAAAGTAAACCCAAAGAGAGGACCATGGGAAAATGAGACTTCACATTGAAAGGATCCAGATTGTGATCTCTGAAATAAAACCCAGTATTTTTTTGCTGTGTAGAGAAAGTGCCCCTGCTCCACCATATTTGGACACCCCTGAACAATACTTGGACACCAACTCTTTAATGGTACTAAAATGGAGGCGGACAAATGTCAGTGGAATAACATGGGTGAAAGTGAATAAGACAAATGGATGTAAACTGGAAATAAAAATACGTTCACCAGTGTTCTTGGTTCTTTATATGTGGTATATTGACATAGCATTATTAAACAAAAGATTTTTTGCACTACAAAGGCTAAAATACAGTGTTGTTTTGGATTAGGTCCTGTGCTCAGCATGAATCATCTTGTTATTTACATTTTTTTAGTCAAACTGTTACAACTGAAGGTTTTAAACATATGAATATGCATTGAGGAATGGAAACAGCTCATTCAAGGAGCACTCTGGCATCTGCAAACAATTAGGAGCTGGTGGGGGATTTTGTTTTGGTTTGGGAAAAAAAAGTAGAATAAAAAAGGGAGAAAAAAACAGGCCTAAAAATAAAGCCGAGGGTGAGTCGGGTCGGACAAGAGGAGAAAGATGGAGCCAAGGAATTTGTTCGGCATCTCTAGAACTGGAGAAATTGTGTGTGAACGTCTCTGTTCTGACCTCATTTCCTGTTCCTACATTGCTAAAACCAGATTTAGTGAGAAACAGGCCGGTCATGACACAGAGAGCAGCAAAGAACAAAGTTTAAATGATCCAATGATTCCCATGACGCACGTGACCACCAAGCTTGAAGTGGCCATTTTGTAAGGGAGGTCTTTTTTTCAGAAAAATCCAAGGTGGAACACAGACTCACCTCTAGAGCAAGTTCAGAAGTGGTGTTTCCACAGTTTCTCTTGAACTCTGCATTACGCGCACGCTCTGTATTTTATCAAGGTGAACATTATTTTGCTATATATTAAATTTCATGCTATAATTTTCCCACAATTTCATATCATCATTACCACAAACCAAGGTATTTCATGAAAGTACAGGCTGTTTATTGTGTGTAATCAATACCATGACAAAACACACATTTGTATTCATGTAAATGTATCTACTTATGTACTATATAGATGAGTGTTTTTTTACTATGCTCCCTAATGGCCAGGACCCACACATATACATATCAGACACATACATATCAGAAATTCTGTTGGTGTCATCTTAGTACTGCATTGACTTTGATGTGGTGGCGTGTGGATCATACAATGCAGCGCCGCTGCAATTTTTAAACACAGATTTATTATTTGTCAAGCACTTTTATTAAATGCCTGAAACCAAGGTCTTACACTACTTCTTGTATTCTCCATGTGACTGCACATACCGAACCATGTGTCCCAGACCGAAGGGTTTGTGACAGATACAATGTACCATTACACACCTAGTGTGCACCCCGACTGGGAATTTATTCAGGAACCTTGTTCCTGTAAGTAAGTATACACACACACAAACACACACACACATTATATATTATATTATATTTCTCATTTCTACTTCTCACATTTTCTTTTGACAATTATTTTCTTCATTCCTCTATATCTCATTTTTTTTCACCATAACTGCACTGTTTTACTTTTCTTTCTGTTCATTGCTTCACCCTGCCTTCATCCTCCTGTGTAGTGCAATATTTCACATCAAATGCACATCTGATTACTTCCTCTTTAGCCGATTACTAAATCTTTAGAAACTTATGTGATTTCACATCACTGCTTAACAGAGTTTAGCTTTGTGCAGAGCCAATGAAAATCTTTTCACAAGTAATTTGCCGTCTAGACACTTGCCATTAATTGGTAATCAAGTCCAGCTGTTAAGCTGGCTCTGACTTAATGATGAAGAAGTTGACAAACTTGCTGCCGCAGCAAACAGTGCAGGTTGCAGGCAGAAAACCAATGAAGGAACCGAAAACTCAGATATAGGAATTCAAATGGCACATACCATGAACAAGGCCACACTCATTCAGAGAGATGCTAAACAAAATACACAATACTATTTTAGTGAGCTTAATAAAATACAGACAGCCAAAAGCAGAAACAAGTGCAAGTCAAGTTCAGATTGGAGGGTTTTTATACTTTCTTAGAAAGAGGAACACTGATATAGTTTCGCTTCTTAGTTTTTTAGCATCCAAAAAAAAGTAAAAAAATTTAATACCATCTTAAATTTATTATTTATACAAAACAATTATCACGTTTGTAGTTGAGGTTTTATTGAATACTGGCCAAGTAAGACATAAGACTAAAGTGAAGGACGGTTGATTTAGCCAGATGAGGCAGTATTTTCCAGGAAACTTGTTTAGGATCAGAAGATAGCATTAGTAATACAGTGGAACGTTTTTACTGAAAGCTAGCTTTGCAGCCTGGCATAGCGTTCCTTGGCACTCACTTTGATTTTGGTCCATAATGAAAGCCATTACTGAGGTCTGAGCCAAGCCTTTACTGGAATGGCTGTCATCAAAAGCAAAACAACGGCCAGCTTCTCAGAGGAATCTTTGCCGCGCCTCGAGCCGGCCCGCCAGACCCTAATTGTGTTTTCCCAGAAATAAGGCACATAGCAAAAGCGACCTGAGGAAAAGGCCAACGGGATAAAAATGTGGCATCTTTCTGCACCCACCACAAAAAAAAAAAAAAGTAAAAGTAAAACAAAACAAATCTAAATGAAGTCAAACGGTCAATAGCACTTGCATTTAAAATTACTTTATTACAAAGTATAAACAAAACAAAACAATATCTATGGCTTTTTTTTTTTTTTTAAAGATTAATCGTTGTTTTGATCCATTTGAATTTCGAGTAGAGTAATGGCCAATACAAATTTTCCTTATCTGTAAATAAGTGTGTTGCCCAGGGCGTCTGTGTCTTTTAGTCCTTGAGTTAGGCTCTGACAACTCTGTGATTAAGGATATACAGATTAAAAAATATTAATAATAAAAAAATAAAAAATGTTTTCAAATGTCAAGGTTTCTTCTTTCATTCATTCATTCATTATCTTCCGCTTTATCCTCTTTTAGGGTCACGGTGGGGTTCCCCATGCCCATCCAGGGGAGAACGTCTTGGGCGATGGGCAGATACACCCAGGACAGGGTGCCAATCCATCCCCGGGCACACACTCACTCACACAAACACACTCTATAGGGGGGCAATTTGGAGAACTCAATTGACTTGATCCATGTTTTTGGACTGTGGGAGAAAACTGGAGAACCCAGAGGAAACCCACGCAGACACCCAGATGGGAATTTGGGAACTCCACCCAGACGGGAATTTGAACCAGGTATCCCTAGCGCTGAGTGGCGAACGTGCTAACCACTAAGCCAACGTGCCGTCCAGGTTTCTTCTTGGTTAGGGTTATTTTTTTAACCCTGTACACCCCTTACTAACTTTTCATTTATTCATTATCTTCCGCTTTTATCCTCTATTAAGGTCGCAGTGGGGTTCCCCATGCCTATCCAAGGGAGAACATTTCGGGCACTGGGCAGACACACCCAGGACAGGGCGCCAACCTATCGCTGGGCACACACTCACACAGACACACTCTACATGGGGCAATTTGGAGAACTCAATTAACTTGATCCATGTTTTTGGACTGTGGGAGGAAACCGGAGAACCCGGAGGAAACCCACGCAGACACGGGGAGAAAATGGAAACTCCACCCAGATGGGGATTTGAACCGGGAATCCCTAGCGCTAAGAGGCGAACGTGCTAACCACTAAGCCACCTTACTAACTTGATCAGGATTAATAGTTCTGAAAATGCAGAAATAAACAAATTAATATTTTTGTGAATTATTAATAAATAATTATTGAATTAATGAATTCCATATAGGCGGCACGGTGGCTTAGTAGTTCGCACGTTCGCCTCTTAGCACTAGGGATTCCCAGTTCGAATCCCCATCTGGGTGGAGTTTCCATGTTCGCCCCGTGTCCGTGTGGGTTTCCTCCGGGTTCTCCGGTTTCTTCCCACAGTCCAAAAACATGGATCAAGTCATTGCCCCATATAGAGTGTGTTTGTGTGAGTGAGTATGTGTTCAGCGATGGATTGGCGCCCTGTCCTGGGTGTATCTGCCCAGCGTCCGAAACGTTCTCCCCTGGATGGACATGGGGAACCCCCCCGCGACCCTAATATAGAATAAAGCGAAAGAAAATGGATGGATGGGTGAATTCCATATCTCTAAACCCAATACAGAGATTGACAAAAAAGAAACTGCAATGTTTTTTTAAAACAGTTTTATGTCAGTTTTGGGATGTTTTAGGGTTTACCTGAGCAATTTTTGCTTAAATTGGAGACGTTTGTTAAAATTTAAAGAAAAAAAACAAAACTTCCAGTTATTACAACACCAGTTATAGATACACTAGTTATTTATACACTAGTAATGGGTTAATACAGATTTTAACACAGCTACTCATAAAGCAAAGATAAAAATAGTGTGAGCCAACAAACCAAAAATGTATTAAAGCAGAAATAGAGGGATTTCTATAAACAATGGTGCCACAGTGTGCAGCTGACAAGACTGAACCAGTCTTTGTTTTGCTATGGATTTCATTAGCACTTGCACAGACAAGTTTTGCCCACATGTGTATGAGGAAGCACATGCTAGATGTTCGAAACAGACTATAGCCTGACTTAGCATTTTTTCAGACATAATTGTCATCTTTATTAAAGAGTTTTAATAACTACAAAAGTTAAATTTAAATTATAAGCTATATGTCTGTCTGTGTGTGTTTATCGCTGAAACAAGAGTCTTTACCCAGAGCTGACTGGACTATATGACTGATGATGACTATTTATCTATTACCTTGTAGAAAATGATCTAATCTGCTTATACGGTCATGTGGGATGTTGAAGCGTATTTCAGAGTCTGAAAGTGAAAATGCCTCATTGGGTCGCCAGCCCAATGTGGAGCAGACCTACAAACATTTACACACCCGAGGCAAATTTACATGACCAATATACCCATCATTGTGTTTTGGATTAAGGGAAAAAACCAGAGCTTATTGGAAAACTGTCTAACCTAACACATGGGATGTAAATACACAGTTGACTAATTTTAGAATTCAATGAAAGAAATCATTTAAAGTGGTTTCAAAGAAATAGTTTGACAACCAAGCAGCTTGGACATTTTATCTGAGCAAACAAATTAGTAAAAGATTACACACACACTATATATATATATATATACACACACACATACACAAACATATATATATATATATATATATATATATATATATATATATATACACACACACACACACACACATATATATATATATATATATATATATATATATATATATATATATATATATATATATATATATATATATATATATATATATATACATACATATATATATATATATACATATATATATATATATATATATATATATATATATATATATATATATATATACATACATACATACATGTGTGTGTGTAATACTTATACATAATATTATGTAAATATGATTTCTTATACATATATATATATACATATATATATACATACATATATATATATATATATATATATATATATATATATATATATATATATATATATATATATATATATATATATATACACACACACATACACATATATATATACAGTTGTGATCAAATTGATTCAACCCCCACTGAAATAAAGTGTTTTGGCCAGTTTGACATTGATTTGGATCATTTCAGTCATCTTATTTACAATTATATCAAAGAGGCACTTATAAATTAGACAAATATAACATAATATTTATGATGGAATAACCACAAATGTCTTTACTGTGCTCACATCATTATCAGTTTTATTCAACCCCCTAGTGACATTATTTTTTAGTACTTAGTACAACATCCTTTTCCAGTTATGACAGCTTTCAGGGGTGAAGCATAGCTTGACACAAGTGTCTTGCAGCGACCTATGGGTATCTTAGCCCATTCTTCATGGGCAAAAGCCTCCAGTTCAGTCACATTCTTAGGCTTGCGCACTGCAACTGCCTTCTTTAGGTCCCACCAGAGGTTCTCAATTGGATTTAAGTCTGGTGATTGCGATGGCCACTCTAGAATGTTCCAGCCTTTCATGTTCAACCATGCTCTAGTGGACTTGGATGTGTGCTTCGGATCATTGTCCTGTTGGAAGGTCCAACGTCTCCCAAGCCGCAGGTTTGTGACTGACTCCATCACATTTTCCTCCAAGATCTCCTGGTACTGAAGAGAATTCATGGTACCTTGCACACGTTGAAGCTTTCCTGTACCATTAGAAGCAAAACAGCCCCAAAGCATAATTGACCCCCCGCCATGCTTCACAGTAGGCAAGGTGTTCTTTTGTTTATAAGCCTGGTTCTTCCTCCTCCAAACATAGCGCTGGTCCATTGTCCCAAACAGTTCTAATTTAGTTTCATCTGACCACAGTACACTGTCCCAAAACCTTTGTGGCTTGTCCACATGACTTTTGGCATACTGCAGTCGACTTTTCTTGTTCTTTGGAGTCAGCAAGGGGGTGCGCCTGGGAGTTCTGGCATGGAGGTCTTCGTTATGCAGTGCGCGCCTTATTGTCTGAGCTGAAACTTCAGTGCCCACATCTGACAGGTCTTTTTTCAGTTCCTTAGCAGTCACGCGGGGATTTTTCTCCACATTACGCTTCAGGTAGCGCACAGCAGTCGCGGTCAGGATCTTCTTTCTGCCACGACCAGGTAACGTTTCCACTGTGCCCTTTCACTTGAACTTGCGAATGATACTTCCGATAGTGTCTCTTGGAATATTTAACAACTTCGCAATCTTTTTATATCCATTGCCATTCTTGTGAAGAGCAATAACCTCTTCTCTTGTCTTCTGGGACCATTCTCTTGCCTTCACCATGCTTGTAAACACACCAGTAGATGTCTAGAAGTAGCTGAGTATCACAGTCCTTTTAAATCTGCCTAATTGGTGCTTATCATGCTTCATTGCTGCTCGTTGACATCCACAGGTGTTTTCAATACCTGATTGAAAACACTGGAATGAACCTCTGTTCTTATGAGTGGTAGTTGTAAAGGGGTTGAATAATTGTGTCAATGAAGAAATCACAAAAAGGCCATTTAATACTTTATGACAAAAACAATTGATGCTATCTTAGTTGCATTTAGTTCTTTAACAAGTCCTTGTAAGATTTCATTATGAACACAATTACAAATGTGCACTGAATTCCATAAAACCCTTCGCAGCATTGGGGGTTGAATAAATTTGATCACAACTGTATATATATATATATACATATATACATATATACATACATACATACATACATACATACACACACACACACACACACACACACACACACACACACACACACACACACACACACACACACACACACACACACACACACACACACACACACACACACACACACACACACACACACACACACACACATACATACATACATACATACATACATACATACATATATATATATATATATATATATATATATATATATACACACACACACATATATATATATATATATATATATATATATATATATATATATATATATATATATATATATATATATATATATATATATACACATACATATACATATATATACATATACACATACATATACATATATATATATATATATATATATATATATATATATATATATATATATACACATACATACATACATACATACGTGTGTGTGTGTGTGTGTAATACTTATACATAATATTATGTAAATATGATTTCTTTGTTTTTTATTTTTAATAAATTTTCAAAACTCTCAAGAAGACTTTTTTCACATGGTCATAATGGGGTATTTTGTGTAGAATTTTGAGGAAAGAGATTAATTTAATACAATTTGAAATAAGGCTGTAACGTAACAAAATGTGGAAAAAGAATACTTTCCGGATGCACTATATATATATATATATATATATATATATATATATATATATATATATATATATATATATATATATATATATATATATATATATATATATATACACACACACACACACACACACACACACACACACACACATACATATTATATATTAAACATATATATACATATTAGGGAATCTCTCAGTGTCAGGTGATTCGATTCGATTCTGATTTTTGAGGTTATGATTCGATTCAGAAACGATTTTTTCAGTTCAAATGGTCTTTAAATTTTGTTTGAATTATGTGATTGACAAGATGAAATGACAATGTTAACAAATAGAACATTTATTTAAAACAATACTTTTAGGTTCCTTCCTGTATCAAATCTTTTTGCATCATTTTATATTCATACAAAAAAAAATATTGCGCTAAATTACAATGAGCAGTATTAGGTTAGCTTAGCTGCCTGGCTTTGTCTTACAAAAATAAAAAAACTTAAACGCATTTTTAAAAAACTTAGGCATTTTGAATTGATTCAGAATCGCCAGGACTACGAATCGCGATCCTTGGAGGAATTGATTTTTTTCAGCACCCCTAATATAATATATATATATATATATATATATATATATATATATATATATATATATATATATATATAAATAAATACAAACATTTAAACCAGAGCTGTAATATTTTCTTTTGTTTAAAGACATTAAATAATGACAACTTATCAATACTTATACTTACTGTATATAAAAAATTTGTTGACAATTGTTTTTATTGACAAATACTTTACTAATCAGGTGTTTACTTTGATGTTTACACTTTATTTTAATGAAATAGATTTTACAAAGAAAATGTTTAAATCACAGAAATTTACATGACATATATTAACAGTTTTACAAGTAAAATTTCATTTCTAAACGTAATAATTAAATCCCACTGCAACAGATTTCAAAAATCAAGCGCCTAGCCATATACTTTGTACAATCACCAGCTATTTGGAAACATTTTAGGAAGGCACTTTTCTGCTCCAGTGCTCCACTGAACAAATCAAGGTCTAAAAATGTATAATTATTGTAAGCTGGGTGTGAAAGAACTTGAATGGCTTGCACAATGCCACAACCTCAGTCTCAAACACCTTTAAAATGAACTAGAATGCAGATTGTGAACTAGGACTTTTCACACATCATTGTCTGCCCTCAGAAATAAAAATGAATTGTTCGTTGAAAGAAGGAAAAATGAATGAGATTTCCATGTTCCCTACCCAGTGCCAAAAATGTTCTTCCCTGAATTGGTATGGGGAACACCCCTTGACCCCTCATGACCCCAATAGAGGATTAAGTGGTAATTTTTTTGGGTCTCTCAATACATATAGTGTAATACCATTTGAGAATGTCTGCAAAATCATCAAAGGCTGATGAATCCATTGTGATTATATTATGTAGAGGACTAAAGAAGAAAGTAGAGAACTAAGTCAATGTATTTACATTTACACTGTACAAAGCAGTCTTGTAAATGTTGAAGGTGGTTGTAACCTGCCATGACAAAAAGCAAAATAAAGTCTATTTGATATTCTGAATCAGATAATTTACTTTTGATTATTTAATTTGGAGTGATCTGCAGTGGTGCTTCTGGTGGTTTGTTTCTGTTGCCGAATGAGATAGAAGGACTGACTAGTAATAACAAATGGAGCTTAGTCAGTGATTGTACCTATTAAATGTACCGTTGAACCACTGAGATTAAGTGCCTTGAAACAAAGAGAGCAAGAGAGGAATAAAAAAGGAGAAGTAAAAGAAATGGGAACTGTGTTTTACTTTGGCATTCCTGTTAAATGAGATCGAGTGTTTATTACGAACAATGAGAAGTACATCTGTGTGGTGAGAAAAGGTCATTCGTCTATTCACCAAGTGCGCAAGTCTGTTTGTGTGTGTGTGTGTGTGTGTGTGTGTGTGTGTGTGTGTGTGTGTTCGTGTACAGGACCTCCACCTCATTCCTGTAAGCTCAGTGAGTGGGCTTTTCCATTAAAACCAGTCCTGTTTGAGAGCGCTAAACACACACACACACACACACACACACACACACACACACACGCCATGTGACATCACCGGTGTTGATGTCAAGCAAGTTCCAGCAGGCATCAGGTTTTCCCTATCTCATCCTGAGCAATGTCATCTCTCCACCTCCATCTCTCCCTCTCGCTGTCTTTCTGCTTCTCTGCTTCTACCTCTGTACACCTTTACCTTTTCGTCCCCCACTTCTTTTCTTGGTTTCCTTTTCTGGTTCGCTTTCATTTCATTTCATTTTCTGTCTTTTTATCTTTCTTTTTCTGTCATTTTCATTATCTGATAGTCTATTTGTCATGCTTTGTCTGTCTTTCTTAAGCTGTTTGTTTCTTGCTTTCACTCACTTATTCAGTTTGCTTTTGTCTTTTTGTTTTTCATCTTTTTTGTTAATATATTTCGGTCTCTCTAATTTTCTTTTCTACTCTCTATTTGTTTCTCTCACTAATTGTGTGTTTCTTTTTCTGTCTCTCTCTATTATTTCATTTCTTTCTCCGTCCAGCAAATTTTTTCTTGCTTTATTTGTCTTTTTTTTCTGTTACTTCAATTGTTAATTTGTCCTTCTGTGTCTCAGACATTCTATTTCTTTCTGTCTTTTTCTATCAAACTGTTTGTCTTGCTGCTACAAATTAATTCAGTTTGTTTCTCAGTTTTTTTATTAAATCTTCCTGTCTCCATCATTCACTTTAAATGTTTTTACGTGTCTCTCATTTAGTTATTTGTGTAATTCTTATTTTGCCACTCTGTCCCACAAATTTATTTTTGGTCATTTGGACTTCCTTTCATTGCTTATTGTTGTCCTCCATCCCTCCCTCTTTCTCTCTCTTAAATTCCATTTGTTCCTGTTTAATATCTCTCTTTCTTATTCTCTTTGTTGTTAGTCTCTTTATCCGTCTGTCTTTCATCTTTTTTTCTTTATATGTTTCTCTTTAACTCTATAATTGCTCTTCAAACTTTAACTTGTCTGCTTTCTTTTACTTGGTAGATGATCATCATTTCAACAGTCCTGTAAGTTTGTGCCCTCAACATAATGGATTCAGCCATTAACTGCTTTGTTCTTTCAACTCTGCTGGCATTGCGCATACATCTGTATTTGCTAAACATTGTCCAGCATCTGGACAGTGTCTTGGGGTTCACAACATACAGTGTATAAGTAACCTACAGACTGTGCAATATGAGCCAGCCACAAACATGTAACTTTAATATATTCGTCTGTAAACCTTCATGATGCATTGGTATTAAGTGCGCTTGGGTCCTTCCTCCTTCACCTCTAATATTGTTCATAGCGGTGGAAACAAAATCCTTAAAAATAGGGTTCCTGGTTATGCTTATTGGGTGACAGCCACAGGAATGGTACGTTTTCTCCTGATAACCCCCACTGAAGCACATCTGGTTCTGATCACACACACAGTTTCAGAAAAGGGGCAATAAAGTTGAAGTTTGCTTTGATTGCTGAATGAATCTCTATGGATCCCACACCTACTGACAATGTTCCATCGCTGTTCACCAGAACAAGTCCAGTAAGGTATGTTTTCATGGTTGAAATCAACAGATTTAATAACATGTACACAGAATTTTAATTTGATGTGTGTAGAGTCTGCATTGCATCGTGATTTGTAACAAAGTACGATTTCTTTAAACCTGTATTGTCCACATTCAGTATTTAGTCATGTATCTGATAAACTATACAGACAAACCTATTAGAGCACTTACATATTACACCAGATGTGCCCACACATTTCTGGCCCGAGATCTACTTTTTCTAGCGGACAGGTCATGGTGATCTACCAGGATCCATCTTTTTTTTTTAAGCGTTTACACACATCATGATAGTATTGTATAATCAGAAGAGGAAAGACTCTGCTTCGGGTTGCCATTTTCACAGAAATTGCTCTTTAATTAAACACACTCCAGCAAATAGTATGGTGAGAACTTGGATTTGGCACAGTGGTTGGCTCAAGGACACGTTTCCCCTAAATTGCACCCCCCCACCAGAAAAAGCAAACACATACACAGCATACAGCACAAATGTAACAATTTCTGCGACCTGCATTCGGCCAAAGAGAACATGAACAATAATAAAAGCATAAAATATAGAACACATACAACCCTGCTGCAAGGCATGCTGGGAAATGGTAATAATAATAGGTGGTAGTTATGGTAATAGCACGCAAGTCAATTACATTGACCCACCCACCTTTATAACCAGTTTGAATGTAACGTACATTTAAATGAGACGCGATTGCGTGGCCACGCACCAGTTTTGGAATACAGAGAGAGATGACGGAGATCGCGATTCAAAACGCCTCACAGTGTATGTGAATGTGTGTGCAAGTGCTTCCGATACTATTCACAAAAAGCAATGATAAGTGCAGTTAACATCTTTTTCTCAAACTTGTGGAGTGATCCATGGCGATCTACCAGTTTGGATAGCAGAAACCAGCCAATTCACCTTGAATTCATGTTCTTGGACTGAGCTCAGACTAAATTAGGATATGAACCCAGATTTCCAGCGCTGAGAGGCAGACATACTTACCACTGTCATCATGCCACCCCATGCTACTCTCAAAAATTAAGAAATGCAACAACTAGGTGCTTTATTTCACACACCTGTGACCATAAGTCTGCATAAAACTGAATACGTACTTTTGTCCATATACAGTAGAGTTTATGGTAAGTAAGATTTGAGATCACTGTTGTTGTGAGCTACAGACTAGGGCTTGGCAATATATCGGATTAACTTTCTTTTTCTGTCACTCAACACTTTTGATGGTTTTCTACAGATACTTTAAGATCGCATATATGTAAATGTCATCTAAACTTTGCTGGTTCTGCAGGTGAGTTGGTTACAACCTCTGGTTAACTTTATAAAATAACATTCAATTTGGTAATTGTGTAAAAAAAAATAAAAAAAAATTTAAAGTGGTTGCTGGGAACAAAAAAAGGGTGTGGAACTGTAGCAACTGAATTACAACAATATTAGTTAACATTAAGGTTATGTAATGCTAGCCACATACGGTAAAGAAAATAACATGAAAGAGAAGTCATGTTACCTCTGTAAAATGGAAATGATATGGTTTTACAATTTCCAATATATCTGTATCATCAGTTGATTTACTAGCATGTTTTCGGACTATGCAACGAAAACGGATCTTCTGGAGGCAACCCACACAGCCACGTCAAAACCTAAACAAGAAAATGACTAGCCGTGACTGACAATAATGCACACCTCTGACCACTTCACATTTGTGTCAATGCACCAGGATGTTTTTTAAAATATCAGAAGCAATTGAAATAGTCTCTAACTGGCCACTGAAGTGAATCATTGTTGCATTATACTGCTCCATTGCTGCAATGGTCAAACAATAAAAATGAAATCCAAACCGTTCCAAACTGTTCTGGTTTTATTATGTTGCGGCAGACAGGTGTATTAATAATTTTTAACATAATTTAAAAATAATTTATATTTAACAATAATAACAATAATTAAAAAAAATAAATTTAAAACACATTTATGATTTATTATTGCAAGTCATTTTTGCCATGATCGCTGCTGGATACTGCAAATGATTAGTCATTTGACAGACGTAAATTCCCAGGGACACACAACATTCTTGAAAGATGTTGTTAATGAAGCATGAAAATGTCCAGGGTTTGTAATGGGATATAAGGGCCAATTTCGCTCCTCTCATAAGGTACAACAAAGATGATCAGCTGTAAGGTGATAGCAAGATTGTGGGTGAGAACGGTTTATGCATGTTAGGAGTGCAATGAAATTTATTTCATCACAATAGCGCAAACGATTATGCAATGAATGTGTCAGGCAGATAGGGTTTCAGTTAAGTATAGACTTTTGTCTTTATAGTCTATTGTACTGCATCTTAATCTAATGTACTGCCTTTTTCTGCCCTTTCTGGTAAAAGCAGCTCAAATTCAAAATGAAGATTTTAAAAAATTATTTATTGATGTGATGTTTAAGCATAGATGTAATTTAATGTCTTCAAAAAAAATATTTGTACCTCTACATATCAGAACTTTCAAAATTCCAACATTTCCATGACAACTAGGGCTTAAACTTATACATAAAAGTAAAATCACATCGCTTGTTTCTATATTTGTCTGTACATCAGGCCTACGTCGAGTGCTTCTAGACTCCTAGTCTCATTCTTTGTAGGTGCACTTTGTAGTTTGCACTTCTACAGATTGTGATCCATCTGCTTCTCTACATATTTTGTTAGTTAGTTTTGTAATTTAGTTTTTTTCCACTCTGTTCTCTTATGATACAAGAACTAACAAAAAAACAACACAGAACAAGTACTATTTGAGTTCTAGATGATTTTAGCAAAGCAGTGACTGACATGGTGGTGATGTGTTGGTGCAGTTATGTTGATGTAAAAGGATCAGAGCAGAGCGGCTGAAGTTTTAAAACATCATGTTTTGGCTGCAAGAATGAGAATAGTCCTCCAAACAAAAACATCTAGCCATCAGCTTTTAAATCTGCAAGGTACAGCAAAAGGCGCATTAGAGGCGTGCATTGTGAGGGAAGGCAGTGTTTAAAAACTCCAGGAGCATTTCTGTCCCTGATCAACCATACAACCAGCAACACAAACACATGACATCAATGTTACCGCTGCTCGCTGGTGTTTTTGTGGGGGTCTTCAGCTATCATAACCATTAGAGGACAGAGTAAGGACTAACAAAAATGTAGATAAACAGATGGACATGTCTACATGTTAAAATGAGAAAGGAAAATGGTGAATTGCATTCTCATTTAAAATTTTCATATTATTTTATTATAGAAAACCAAGTTCTTCACACTTACTGTTTTCAAACAAAGACTTAGACACAATACAACATAAAAAAATCACTTTTATATCCCAATTAATGTAATTGGGAGAGGCACACATTTCTGTGATAGGATTCATTGAAGGCATTTGAAGGTGTATACTTAAACTAGGGCTGCAACAACGAATAGATAAAATCGATAAAAATCGATTATGAAAAGTTGACAAAAAATAATATTATCAATTCGTTGTGTCGCACGCGTTACTCGCATTGTCATAAGAGCTTACGTCACCTGCAGCGCTGGGGGGAAATAAAATAAAATAAAAAAAAGAGCGGGTTGAACGGAATGAAGCGGAGCAAACAAAGTTTAATGAAGTTTAACAAAGTTTAATAAATTCTACAAATGAACCATGGCTGATGCAGAAAGAAAAAGCATCATCAAAAGTGTGGGAGCACTTCATGCTTCACAAAACTAAAGAACATGTAACATGCAAACTTTGCGAAAATGATTTGACCTGCACGAAGCACCACAGTGATGATACACCACCTGAAACGGAAACATGTTGGGAGTCGTCGATGAGCATGAATGAGCTCAACAGCAGAGTAAATCACTACAATATCCCGAGTTTCTTTAGTTTTGAAGTGAATCAACGTAACGGTGCACTCGCACTATGAGAACCGGCAGAGCACGCTTCATGCTGTTTTTGGTTAACTGGATAATGACAGTGATGGAGAATGGGTGTTACTTTTTATTTTTGTTTAATTAGTTTTAGCAGTGTTTAAATGTGCTTTATAAATACATATAACTTGTACATAATGGTGGTATTTAACGATCAAGCTTCACGTTTTAATTTTCTGACAAAATATGAGTGAAGACACTGCTCTATGGGGGGCCACAAACATCATGGACAATGAAATACAACCTTTTATGGACTAAATACACGTGCTGAAATTCAGATTTTCATTTCTAATTATGAAAACACATTAACTGTGTTAAAAGTCTCAAAATAACGTGCTTAGATAAAAAAAAAACAAAAAAAAAACATGTAAACTGAACCTATGTTACCGTTTTGATGCCACGTGGATGTTTTGCTTTAAATGCTCGTGCATAGCAGTTGTACTGTTGTGAAAAGTCATCTCCACTTTGTTAAATCTGACAGAATCACATTGTTGGATAAATTCATCTTTCCGGTTGGGCACCATCATTTTGTTGACGCGTCAATGCAAGTTATGCAAATTGATGTATTTTCGTAATCGATTACATCAACATAGTTGATGCGTTGCCACAGCCCTAATATTTACTTAAAAATATATATTGGTTAAATATTGTTTGTCAGGCTTTAGGAATGATGCCAATTGCCATATTCACCCGGTGTTGACTATAAAAGTACTAGTACTATTTAGTGTTTGAAGAAATGTGTCGATTTTTTCAGTTCAAATGCTCTTTAAATTTTGTTTCAATTATGTGATTGACAAGATGAAACGACGATGTAAACCAATAGAACATTTATTTAAAACAATACTTTCAAGTTCCTTCCTGTATCAAATCTTTTTGCAAAAGTTTACCATAGTGCATTACTTTACAGTCATAGTGCATTTATATTTTGCAAATCTTTAAAACTTAACATTAAAAAATGAAACGCATACTTCAGTCTATTTAACTACATTGCAACAACATTCGCTACATTTTTAAAACTTAACTTTAAGTATTAAATATATTTTTCAACTTTTCAACTTCTTTTATCTCAGTGATGTCGTGACAAACGGGCTCACACATTTGTTGTATTTCCAAAGTACCGCAATTTTGTTACACTCGTTGTAATCAGTTGTGCTCATGTCGAGCTCTCTTTCTCTCTCTTCCTGGCTTTAAAAGCCAAATGCCGGCATTTAACTACGATGGGGGGTCGAATCCCACTCCCCCCGCTCCATGCTAGCGAACTACAACGGGAGCTGGTTAACAAGCTTGCTGTACGGTGGCCGAGCGGATCCGTAATGCGATATGCAATACGCTCAGGAGGTGGCGCCAAAAAATAAAACTTAAAACGTTTTTAAAAAATCGATTCTTTGGCATTTTGAATTGATTCCGAATCGCGATTCATTAAAGAATCGATTTTTTTCAGCACCCCTAACAACACACTGTGGCAAGAAATATACACACTGCCTTGTGAGGAATAAAAGATTTAGCTTTCAGAATAACTGCCAGAAAAAAAAAAAAAACACTTGGGAACCGTGCCAACCCTATCACTCTTTGGCACAAACTTCTTAAGTGCTTTTATTGGTAGTTCTTTTAAAAACGTGTAGATGACTGACCTTTTAAATGTATGGTTAAATCAAAACATACAAACCTCCAAAAAAAGTACAATACACTTTTTATAAGTATTATTCAAGAACAACCTGCAGCCTTAATGGGCATCAATAAATAAGACAAGAGGACCTGCATTAAAGTAAGTAAAAAAAATAAAAATTGGAAAGAGATGTCGATAGGCATGACACGAAGCAAATTGTTGTTACATTTATTCATGATGTATTGCGTATATAAAATGCTTACAATAATAATTAAAAAAAAACATTGTTATGGCTCAGGCAACGAGATTTAAGGAACGGAACTATCAGGACAATTAACGTGTAGATGCTCTGTAGTTCATTAGTAACAATTTTACATTCCGTTGCACCTTATTTCTAATCACCTCTAATTATATTGCATACTGCCTGTATTATATTGCACTGCTATCTCTGGCATTGTCATTTATTGTGTCAAATTGTTGTGTGAGATTGCACTAATAGCAGACTGCTCAAATTTTACAGTACTAAAAATCTTTATTATCGATAAAGAAAACAAAGTGACTGCACACAAACAGGTCATGTTTACACATCAAGACGTCTTATTTAATAAAGCTGCTGTAGTTCAGTAATTGTGATTGTATTTAGATTAACTGTGCAGCAATCATCTAATGGTTTTTTGTTTGGAAAAAACATTAATGGGGAAAAAACTAAGATGGAGGCACCAGGAAAATAATACAGTGTGAGAACATGCCAGATGCAGAGAATGAGAGATTATGCGCAAGGCTGGGGTCTGGTTTCAGGTTGGTTGAATGGCCTCTTTGTGTGGCTGAGTTCAGCGCCCTGCACGACTTGTTTAAGTGTTTATACTTGTGATAACACATACTCCTGCCTGTTGTAAATATTGATAGACACTACAATAGAGGCTTATTTTGAGTGGGACAGTAACCACCTTTAACGAGTGCTAAATACAGGAGTGTGTAAAACTATGACACCATTTACATTTTCAACATAATAAAAGTATAATTATTGTAACGCCTACACATTACATATCAAGGATTTATGACATGCTTCCCTCCCTTTGCATCCATTCAAGATTTTCCATACCAGACATACCCTGCCATGCCTTGATCTATGTTTGTGCAGGTGGGCACAGTTATGCTGAAACAGCCTTCTCTAAATGTTTCATACAAAGCTGAAAGTATACAACTGTCCAAAATACAAGCTGAGGTGCTTAATTTTAGACAGCTGGTAAATCTGATTTCTTACGTGCATTATTTTTTGATTCCCTGCACTGTGTGTATCTATCTATGTGTGTTTGTGTGTGTATTGGTACAGTATCAGTCAAAAGTCTGGACACATCTCCTTCTTGCTCTATTGTCTATTTTCTCCACTG
Source organism: Corydoras sp. C115 (assembly GCA_019802505.1). NCBI lineage: Eukaryota > Metazoa > Chordata > Actinopteri > Siluriformes > Callichthyidae > Corydoras > Corydoras sp. C115. The sequence goes on along the minus strand of JAFMOC010000036.1, from coordinate 3,871,777 downwards.
ACTATGTACATGGACTTTGTAGTTTTCCAATTACAAACTGTAGTACATCTGTTTCTGTTTTTTTGTCATAGAACAGGTAGAATTTGGGTGGTGTATTGTTTATTATTAGTTTAAGTAATTTATTTATATAGCACTTTTATATAGTAGTACATTGTCACAAAGCCGTTTTACAGTGTTATATACCTGCACCCTGCATTGAACCTTCCATCAGGGGTTTTTAGTGCAGCTGTGCTGCTTTAGTTTTACTTAAACACCTCAGTGACCATGCTGGAATGACATGAACCAACCAAACAAAACCTGCTCTGTGGTGCTACTATTGTGGTCCTGACCATTAGAGAACAGAAAAAAGCAGACAGTCATTCCCTTTTGCTCTGTTCTGTAATGTTCAGGACCACAATCTATAATTGTGAAGCTACTAAGTCCATCTTTACTGTAATTCCAAACTTTTGATAGGTACAGCATAAATAATGTAAGACTCACAAGGGACCTCATCTAATTGTGGGGTCCCCACAATGTAAATCATTTCATTTTAAAGTGAAATCATGTTGTATGTTTGTAGTTTTAAGTTAAATTGTTAGGGTAATAGTATTTATGGTTATGGTTTGAGTCTATACAAACTGAAGAGAAGTCACAGTATAAAAACAAGTGTCTGTGATTAGATGTGTGTTCACTTTTGTAACGTGATTACCTTTTAACCTGTTGGTTTATGTACCTTACAGTGACTCATACTACTGTTATTGTTAGTAGTGTGTATTATTAGCGATCATGTGTGTATCATTTGAAGCTTGACTGCTTCTTTGTGATTAGTGTGTGTAGCATTCCTGTGTGATAGCATTTAATCCAGCTATTGTGTACAGGTACTGCTCCCTTTGCCCTTCCTGCACACATCCTGGTTTGTTAAAGGTCGGATTAAAGTACCAGTAATGCAGGCTGCTTGAGCTAAGTGTTTACTTTTTTTTTTTTTTTTTTTTAAACAAACCTATAACATTAATACTTACATTACAACGCACATGAAACAAAGACTGAGTTGTGATGACCAATCAGCTAATATACACAGTTCAAATACCCACATGCAGGACCAGAACACTAACTGTTTAAGTCATTCTATCATATACTCCTAGTGCACTTCCTTTTTTACTCTAATCAATACATGCTGTATGGTCTATCACTTCTTCCCCATCATTAATCAAGTTTAACTATTTTATATCGCTCACAGCTTTATTCACTACTGGTTAAGTGACATTTAGCCTAGAGGCAGCTCTAGATTTCATACTATTGTGCACTTTATTACAGTCTGAGTCTGAATTGACACAAAACTACCCTCACCACACCACACATGTTCATTTTAAAATAATATATATTTTTAGTTAAAGTTAGATTTTCCAGTGTTAATGCATGCACATATCCAGAGCAGGTTTTACCTTATAATGTCTAAAATAACATGTAAAATATTTCTAAAAAGAGATGACATCAATGAGAAAGTTATATATATATATATAAACTGAAGAATGGTTTGTGGGCAAAAAAACACCTGTAAGTGATTATACAGTAAGCATTGTGTCTTGTATGGCCATGTTCAGAATGTTTTTGAGTTATCCCCTTAGCAATGTGCCATAAAACATGACAAATAAAACATGACAAGTCATGCCAGACTGAAAATTATTGTACATTAAAAAAGACCCTTGATAATGGGTCATAATACCTCTGGTCTCAATGTATGGAACAATGTTCGTAATGCCATGAGAGGAGCCATAATTAAAGATTCATTGTGCTGTCTTACACACACTTACTGCTTCCTTTTGGAGAATTTATTGTATCCAGTTTACCTCTTTCCTAATTCAAAGGGGGAGAAAACCAAACAGATATACTGTAGAGAGAACGCTACAGAGAGAAACTCTACACAGACAATGACACACTGTACCACCATGCCTCCTCCAATAATTACATATAGAATATTTTTTAATTCGATCATCCAGCTATTTGTAAAATCAGGAACAGTGAATGACATAATCTATGTGTAGATAAGAAATGATCAAAGAAACAATCCAAAACAGCATTGAGACAAAATCCAACTACACAAGAATAGTAAACAGATATGATAAAAGTAAACAAACTAGACCAGACAGAACGCTTTGTGTGTGTTACCATAGTTAGATACAAACCAAATTAAAAGGACTTAAATATAGGACAAAACTAAATAAAATGTGTGTAAGAGACAAGAATGTAAAATCTGCAGAAATAAAAACAGACTCAGAACTGCTGCATATCTTTAAAAAAGACTTGACATTAGTATACATACATATGATATATATATAACTATAGTAACACAAAATTAAAAGGGGAAGCAGGGCTTATTACATAATAAGGGCAGTGATGCAAAGAGTTATGCATTAAATTTAAATTTATGTATTTGCCATTTCTTAGTCCATATCCTTCACCACTGCTAAATGGTGGAACGATAACGAATGTTACAGAGAACTTTCAAATGAGAGAACACAAGTTAGCAGTTAAGAAAGAACACACTAAATTGCAGTATTATCAAACTGGATCATTAGCCAATCATTAGTAGGGATGAACAATATGCAGTGAGAAAAAGGTCTAACAGCACTCCACTAGGCGTTGTGCCCAAGAACATCTCGTTACCATGAATTATTCACAAAAATGCACTCCCCTTCATGCCTTATTGCTTTATTAGATGTTAGTAGAGATTTGTAAAACAAATGCAATGGAATTAAAGTTAATTGTTGTGTTAATTGTGAAAATAAAGTAAATAACAGTGATTCTGCACAAAGTATCAAAAGTTAAAACCTTTTCAGCATTACAAGGTGGCAAAAAGGTCAACATTGTAACTTTCAATATCACAAGGTTGACGTGTTGTATTCAAAGGCATCTTTAAAAAGTTGTGTGTATAGAGAGATTCCAAAGGCTGTGTGGATTTTGAGGAATCCCACAGGCTTTAGAAAATATCTAAGATGACAATGATCCAGTGTGGAAGAAAGGTCATTAACCTGTCAAGCAGTCCAAAGTTTGTTCCTGTACCCCTGAGTGTGTTGTACAAACAGACAAGTCAAACTACACTCAGTAATTTGATTATGATGGGCAGAGACGTGCATGAACTGCTCCCTAACTTTTTAAAATGAATGAATGCAAACCGACCACCAGGAAACAGTTTGTAGATTTACACAGGATAGTGTTGAAACGAGGGCTGGAACTAACGATTATATTGATATTCGATTAATCGGTCGACTATTTTTTTCGATTAATTGAAATATTAAAATATATATATACAAATGTCTCTATTAAATAGGTCAATAAATGTCTGGTTCTATTTACAGTATGAGTTTAAAGAATTGAAGTAGCCCAAAGAGCACTTAAAGACAAATCTCACACATACACTGACACAATATGTAGCATTGTGTGTATATAAAAAAAATAATAATAATAAAAAATAAATAAATAAATTACACAATATTGAGTAGCTCTAATATGTTACCTAATCCACATCTAAATGCAATTTATCCTCCCTCACTCCCATAGAGGGCAGTGTCTTCACTCTCACGTTGCCAGAAAATTAAAGTTTAATTAATTAATTACCACCGTTGTGTACAAAACAGTATGAAGCATGCTCTGCTGGTTCTCATAGTGTGAGTGCACCGTTGAATCACTTCAAAATGAAGGTAACTCGGGATATTGTAGCGATTTACTCTGATGTTGAGCTCCTTCATCCTCATCGGTGACTCCAACATGACTCTTTCAGGTGGTGCATCATCACCGAGGTGCTTCCGTGAAGGTGAAATCATTTTCGCAAAATTTGCACGTTACATTCTTTAGTTGTATGAAGCGTGAGGTGCTCCGACACATTTGATGATTTAAGCCGAAGCTTTTTTTCCGCATCAGCCATGTTTCATTTGTAGACTTTATTAAACTTTGTTAAACTTGTTTCGCAGATTCCACCTCCGCAACGCCTTGTTCCATTCAACCCGCTATTTTCTCTTTTTCAGATTTGTTGTTGCAGCCCTAGTTGAATTAATTAATTGAAATGAAAATCCGGGGGGAAAAAATATTTTAAAAAATATTTTAAAAATCTGCAATCTGCTAAACACTAATATATTTTGTTCTTATGTACTCACACACACAGTAGTTACAACCTAAAATATTTGAACTACAAACTGCTACTAACGACTACATAAACAAGCTTTTAGAAATTTTAAACAATTTTTTAATCATTTTATTTTTGGTTGAATTCAATTTATTTCAAAAGCATATTTAAGAGCTAAAGATAACCAAAGTACTGTAAACCAAGGATGTTAGAATGATTAAACAAATTCTTTATAAAATTATTATGAATGGAGTGGACAAAACTTAAAATAACAGGAAATAACTAAGTTATCAATCTCTTATACATTGAGAAAAACTAAGTTTTAGGACAAGATAAAGTAGGTGAATTTCTTACTTTCCAACTTGTTTCCACCCAAGTTCACAGTATTTATGTAGTAACCATCAGATGGTAGAAAAGGTTGCTAAAACACCTTGCATGACTCGTGTTGTATGCTCACTTATATGCCACTTTGAATAAGAAGAGTATATTAATTGTCACGGCACGGTGGCTTAGTGGTTAGCAGGACCGCCTCTCAGCACTAGGGATTGCCGGTTCGAATCCCAATCTGGGTGGAGTTTCCATGTTCTCCCCGTGCCCACATGGGTTTCCTCTGGGTTCTCTGGTTTCCTCCCACAATCCAAAAACATGGATCCAGGTCAATTGAATTCTGAATTGCTGAATTGCCCCGTATAGAGTGTTTTTGTGTGAGTGAGTGAGTGTGCCCAGCGATGGGTTGGCGCCCTGTCCTGGGTCTACCTGCCCAGCGCCGAAACGTTCTCCCCTGGATGGGCATGGGGAACCCCACCGCAACCCTAATAGAGGACAAATCGGAAGATAATGGATGGATATTAATTGTCTGCTTTAACCTGATTGTAAGCATAATCTGAGAGTGTATACCAATCAGTGACTGAAATCTCAATAGGTCCCTTTACCAGCCACTGAAACCTATTAAAATAATAATTGTTTCTCCATTTATCATATAGATGGACTTTGTAGTATTATAATTAGATTCTGTACTCTATCTGTTTCCCCACATACTTTGTTAGTCCCCTTTGCTCTGTTCTCTGATGATCCAGACCCCCACAGAGCAGGTATAAACAGGGTGGTGGATGATGGTAAGTGGATCAGACACCTGTTTGTTTTGATTTTTTTACTGTTCTCTGTCCAACAGCACTGCTGTGTTTAATCCACTTATACCAGCAGAACAGCCACTAAAACACCATCACCATGTTGAAATCACTACAGTACTGAGAATTATCCATCATCCAAATAACTCCTCCTCCACTGTGGTCCTGATCACTGGCGAACATGCTAAATCAGACAAACAGACATAACAAAAATGCAGAGAATCAGATGAACTACAACCTGTACTTGTATAACTACAAACGCCATCTTTATGATCAGTGGTAATGAAACCAGACATCAAGTGTAGAACTGAGGAGATGTACCTAATAAATATCTCATGCTGCCTCATGCTCATCTCACAATTTGAGCCAGATGAATCCTGGCATTGGCATTTTAAAATATCCCTGTGCCATCAGGAAAGAAGTCCATTGATGTAATAACCTGGACATTCAGTATATTCGAGTAGTCAGCCGACCTCATTCTTTAAGCACATACTGTTGCTGAACCTAGACCTGACCAACTGCAGCAACCCCAGATCATAGCACTGCCTACACAAGCTTGTACAGTAGGCACTAGACATGATGGGTGAATCACTTCACCTGCCTCTCTTCTTACCCTGATGCACCCATCAGTCAGGAACAGGGCAAATCTGGACTGATCACACCACATGACCTTATTTCATTACTCCAGAGTCCAATACTTATGTTCCCTAGCAGATTTTTTCCAGTTAGCCTTACTGATTAGTGGTTTTCGTAAGGCTATATAGCTCTTCAGCCCCAATCCCTTAAGTTCTCTTCACATTGTATGTGTGTGTGTGTGTGTGTGGGAGGGGGGATGCTCTTAATGTCGCTATTAAACATATTTGAGTTTTTCTGTTGTTTTTCTTTTCGATTTTTCTTGTTGATTTTACCAAAAGTTTAAGTAATCATCAATCATGTTCATTCAGGATTTTTTTGGGGCCACATTTCTTCCTCGAAGACTATACTTTCAGTTTTTAATGATGTGTTGGACAGTTCTTAGTCATTTCTGCAATCTTCCTAGATGTTTTCTCTGCTTGATGCATGCCAAAGATTTGATCCTTCTCAAACAGACTAACATTGCGTCTACGACCAAGGGATGTGTCTTTCGACATGGTTGTTTAAGATATGCAAAGCTATATAACATCAATAATTCATAGGTAACATGAGTTACGAGTGTTTTTGTTTTTTAATTTTGTGACTTTAAAAGGTGTTTATTGTATTCAAGGCTATGAAAATAACACAGTGGTTTAAACATAAGAAGGTGGATGTTCTTGAGAGGTCAATTCAGAATGTACACCTATTTTTTTCCTTTCTTAAATGTTGTACCATGTAATAAAACCTAGGAAATGCCATTTTAAAATGGTTTAATACACAGCACACCTAGAAAAGCTTTTAGGCCATTTCAACATTGCAGCTAGAACAGCTTCCAATTCAGGAAAGACCTTCTACAAATGTTTGGAGTGTGCCCTTACATTCAGGAGAGCATTTGAAGGTCTGATACATGGTGCGCAATCACTGTTTTCCAAAGGATCTTTCATGGGATTGTGGACAAAGCCCCCATTCCTTAACTGATTCAACAAATTTGAAAATTGTAAACATTTATCCAAAATGCATAGCTACATTTAAGACACCAGATATATTTTAGTTAATACAACATGAGCTGAGATGAAGTAGCATGGTGGCTTAGTGGTTAGCATTCTTGCCTCTCAGCACTGGGGAACCAGGTTTAAATCCCGACCTGGATGGAGATTCCATGTTTAAAAACGTGGACTCAAAGTAAATTGGCTGCTCTCAAATGCTCAATTTAAAGTGCTCCTTTATAGTGTGATTAAAAGATTCGAGATGAGATGCACAAACATCACTAATTTAAAAAAGCTATTTTGAGGGCCAAGCAAACGTCTTTGTAGGAATTGTGGGGTCCAGTGTCGCTTTGTTTTTGTATAACTTACTTTTAATATGAAGAGTTACCTAACTGTTTACTGTCTGAGTAGCTCAATGAACTTTACACTGCACGGCTCTTCTCCCCAGTTTCCACCGCTGTTGTGTAAGCTTGCGTGACTTAAAAATATGTTAATTCGAGGAGGAGGGGGAAAAGAGGGGAAAAGACAAAAAAGCCGTGTTCTCATAAGGGGAGTGTAAAAAAAATGCCTATCGGATTACAATAACATCCTCGGAACCCGACCACCCCCTCCCTCCTGCAAGCATCGCGTGAGAGCGCCGATTATGATTAACGCGCAGGCCCCGTCCCAAACTGAGGTCGCGCACTATCGTCCTTAAGACATTTCCTACCTAGTACGAACAACTAGGCTTCACTGACTCAACTTACAACATTTGCGAATATAACTTCTAAATGATACTTCGTATACTAGCAGGCATGTTAAAAATGACAACGTTTAAATATGTAAAATTCAACACGTACTAACTCCCCACACTATTTAGTACAACGAAGGCGAGCTTTGGACACTGCCCTGAAAGCAGGCTTTGACTAATGCCAGAGTTTAGCACAAAGACCCGGATGTTAAGGTGGAACGGAAGATGTAGACTTGGCTTAAGGCAACTTGTTGACGTCTATACGAGCAACTTTTAAAATGTCAACCAACTAAAATGCATGCAAGTGTGGAAGCAAAAAATAATAACACTGATACTGCAGATTAAAAAACATGTTTTTACTAGTGACATTTATGTCATTTAAACTGTGCATAGTGGCTTTTTAAAAGTCTCACAACACTATTCTGCTTGACTGTTTCTAAACTAAAATAAACAATAATTAAAACATTTGGCATTAAGTTGTCTTATGTAAGAAAGACGTCTGTGTCCTGGCAATCATCCGCACACAATAAAAACCAACGACAGGTCCACATGGAAAAAGAAGAAGAGTCATGACCTATAAGTTGATATAAACACAGACTAAACCTCATGGGCCATGACACAGACCACGAAGGCCTGTGGTTCAAATCCAAATGCTAAAATCTGCACACAAAAACCAAAAACAAAAAGTAGGCAGGTTCACTTATGCAACCAATACAGGTGTCTGCGAAAAGACAAAACATCAAAAAAATGCAGCCAAACGTGTGCAGGAGGCAAACGGATGGATCTTTAGAGGACAAAGCACTCTCAGGATGTTCAGTCCCTAATTAAGTTTCGCACAGATACTTGGAAAATAAAAAGCAGAAGAGCACCATAAACAGATGTGCAAACCACAACACAGATGCCATGTGACCACTAAAGCTTATATGAATAATCCTCCAGGCATCGATGAGCCATGTTGATAGGCTGCTAAGGATACGGTGCATTCTAACTGCCGGCTGTATTACGTTATACTAGTATGCAAATATGACAAGGGCATCAAAAAATAATTATATATATATATATATATATATATATATATACACACACATTTTTTATTTTATTTTTTGGAAATATTACACCACAACATTTTTCATACTAAATAAATGTATTCAAGGTCTGTAACTGCACATTTAAGTTTGCATTAGAAAAAATTGCAAAAACAATGTGGTGATCAAAGGACCGGTGTATGGAATCTGCATGTCCTCTTTGTGTCTGAGTGAGTTTCCTCTTAATTGCCCTTTGCTAGGGACAATGTACAAAACGGTGCACTTCTATTGCTACTTACGAGCCCTGCCAAATAGGATAACCATGTCAGGAAGAGAAAAATGGTATAAAAATTACCAAATCAGAAAAATAAAAATATTTCATATCTAACAATGAGCAGAGAATTTGGTCATTACAAACCAATTCAAAGCTATTTGTGTAGTATCTTAATACACTAATCATTCAATTAGTTTCACTCTATAAAACACATTTTTAATAATTGTTACTTGGTAACTTATTAAAAGTTGGAAACTGTAGAGTTTCAAGGGGCCTGATATTTACCTGTTTTCTTTTGTAATGAATGAGTAAACAAACCTCATGCGGACATGGGCGTTTCTGTGTGGGGCGAGTATAAAAAATAAAAAATAAATTAATTCATTCATTCATTCATTGTCTCCCGCTTTATCCTCTATTAGGGTCGCGGTGGGGTTCCCCATGCCCATCCAGGGGAGAACGTCTCGGGCGCTGGGCAGATACACCCAGGACAGGGTGCCAATCCATCGCTGGGTACACACTCACACACTCAAACACACTCTATATGGGGCAATTTCGAGAACTCAATTAACTTGATCCATGTTTTTGGACTGTGGGAGGAAACCGGAGAACCCGGAGGAACCCCACGCGGACACGGGGAGAACATGGAAACTCCACCCAGATGGGGATTCGAACCGGGAATCCCTAGGGCTGAGAGGCGAACGTGCTAACCACTAAGCCACCGTGCCGCCCTAAATAAAAATAAATTTAAAAAAGTTGCGCATGGTGACTTTAATGGAAACGCAAGCACGCTCACGGAGATCAGCGCAGCTTGCAGCTGATGTAACCCGGACACGCTCGCGCAGTTTCGGCAGTGGGCCGTATGGAAAGTGCAGATAAAGAGCGGACTCACATTTTCTGAACGGGCTTCTTCCGTTTCTTGCTGGCGTAGGTCCCGCCGCCGCTCGGCACGTTGGTGCTCATCGTCCCTCGGCTCTTCTGCGAAGGTGTACGAAGTGTCCAAATTCACGCGCGATCGGGTCTATCCGGTTCACCCGCGTCCAGATCGCCGCGTCTAAGCGCTGCCTCGACTGCTACGAGCCGCGGGGGAAACGAGGAGACGAAATCGGTGGTTAAGTCCGAAAAGTTTTCCGTTTTCAGCGTCTCGCGGCAAATGGCGTGAGCTCGACTAATTTTCCTCCTTCCTTCCTCTCTCTCTCCCTCTCCCTCTCTCTCTCGCCCAGTGTTTTCGCAAGCTGTCACTCTGCGAACTCAACCTTCATAATTTCAACCAATCAGCGCCCATCGCAATGTGGCGTTCTGTCCAATCGCAAGGACAGCTGCGAAACCCCGAGTTCGACCAATCAGCATTAGTTTAAGCGGCTAGAAAAACTCCGAGGCAGGTAATCCCAGCCCAACGCGATTGGACGGTGAAGGTTTCAGGAACTCATGTTCTTAAGGTGGAACGGAATGCAAAAGCTCAACGAGAGTTTTAAGCCATTTCGATCTAACTATAAAATTTGACATCTGTAGCGTTTAATAGGGTTTTTTTTATCCGTTTTTGTCTTTGTTGTCTTTGTTTTTTTTATCAGCATTCAAATAACTCTTTATCAAGTTCAAGTATTTTAATTATATGATAGATAGATAGATAGATAGATAGATAGACATAAGCCTGAACCCTCGAAGAGCAAGCTGAAGTGACAGTGGCAAGAAAAAACTCCCTGTTATGTTGTTTTTATAGGAAGAAACCTAAAGAGGGCGGCACGGTGGAACCCCACCGCGACCCTAATAGAGGACAAAGCGGGAGATAATGAATGAATGAATGAATGATCGATAGAGGGGCAGCACGGTGGCTTAGTGGTTAGCACGTTCGCCTCTCAGCGCTAGGGATTCCCGGTTCGAATCCCCATCTGGGTGGAGTTTCCATGTTCTCCCCATGTCTGCGTGGGTTTCCTCCGGGTTCTCCGGTTTCCTCCCACAGTCGAAAAACATGGATCAAGTCAATTGAATTCTCAAAATTGCCCCATATAGCGTGTGTCTGTGTGAGTGAGTGTGTGCCCAGCGATGGATTGGCGCCCTGTCCTGGGTCTATCTGCCCAGCGCCCGAGACGTTCTCCCCTGGATGGGCATGGGGAACCCCACCGCGACCCTAATAGAGGATAAAGCGGGACATAATGAATGAATGAATAATGAATGAATGAATGAATGATAGATAGATGGGCGGCACGGTGGCTTAGTGGTTAGCACGTTCACCTCTCAGCGCTAGGGATTCTTGGTTCGAATCCCAATCCGGGTGGAGTTTCCATGTTCTCCCCGTGTCCGCGTGGGTTTCCTCCGGGTTCTCCGGTTTCCTCCCACAGTCCAAAAACATGGATCAAGTCAATTGAATTCTCAAAATTGCCCCATATAGAGTGTGTCTGTGTGAGTGAGTGTGTGCCCAGCGATGGATTGGTGCCCTGTCCTGGGTCTATCTGCCCAGCTCCCGAGACGTTCTCCCCTGGATGGGCATGGGGAACTATATGCCCATCCAGGGGAGATAATGAATGAATGAATGAATGAATGATAGATAGATGGGCGGCACGGTGGCTTAGTGGTTAGCACATTCGCCTCTCAGCGCTAGGGATTCCCGGTTCGAATCCCAATCTGGGTGGAGTTTCCATGTTCTCCCCGTGTCCGCATGGGTTTCCTCCGGGTTCTCCGGTTTACTCCCATAGCCCAAAAACGTAGATCAAGTTAATTGAGTTCTCTAAATTCCCCCATATAGAGTTTGTTTGAGTGTGTGAGTGTGTACCCAGCAATGGATTGGCGCCCTGTCCTGGGTGTATCTGCCCAGCGCCCAAGACGTTCTCCCCTGGATGGGCATGGGGAACCCCACCGCGACCCTAATAGAGGATAAAGCGGGAGATAATGAATGAATGAATGAATAAATGATAGATAGATGGGCGGCACGGTGGCTTAGTGGTTAGCACATTCGCCTCTCAGCGCTAGGGATTCCCGGTTCGAATCCCAATCTGGGTGGAGTTTCCATGTTCTCCCCGTGTCCGCATGGGTTTCCTCCGGATTCTCCGGTTTCCTCCCACAGTCCAAAAACATGGATCAAGTTAATTGAGTTCTCTAAATTGCCTCATATAGAGTGTGTTCGAGTGTGTAAGTGTGTACCCAGCGATGGATTGGCACCCTGTCCTGGGTGTATCTGCCCAGAGCCCAGGACGTTCTCCCCTGGAAGGGCATGGGGAACCCCACCGCGACCCTAATAGAGGATAAAGCGGGAGATAATGAATGAATGAATTTACACAGTAATACACATTAAATACTTTATTTATAATTAAATTGAACAGTGATGTGTTAAAATATATACTCACTGGTCATTTTATTATATATACCTCCTCAGTTTTACACTCATTATCTGTGTTTTTAATTCCACTAATCATATAGATGGACTTTGTAATTCAACAATTATATACTTCATTTCATCTGTTTTTCTACATACTTTGTTAGTCCACTTTATTATGTTCTCTGATGATAAAGACTGCCACCAAGGAGGTGATAGGGTGGTGGATTATTCTCAGTACTGCAGTAAAATTGACATGGTTGTAGTGTATTAATTTATGTTGTGGCAGTACGAGTGGATCAGACACAGCAGTGCTGCTAGACAGAGAACAATACACCAATCAAAATTTACATGTCTGATCCACTTGTACTGTACAATCATCCACCACCCTAATAATACCTGTTCTGTGGGGCTCTCATCATCAGGGGACTAACAGAATATGTAGAGAAACAGATGGAGTACAAAATGTAATTGTAGACCTACAAAAAGGTCTGTATGGTAAGCAGAGAATCAATACCTAATAAAATGGCTGGTAAGTGTATATTACAAATTACTATGTTCAATCCAATGTTATAAAAACACTAAAACTAAAATTTCATTAATAATTTAAAATTCATTAATAATTTATTATAATTGATAATTTATTGCAACCACTATAATAGGTTGTGTCTGCAATTACCTAAAACCGTACTGCACAATCTTTTGCTGGGCACACACTCACTCACACAGACACACTCTATATGGGGTAATTTGAAGAATTCAATTGACCTTGATCCATGTTTTTGGACTGTGGGAGGAAACCGGAGGAAACCCACGCGGACACGGGGAGAACATGGAAACTCCACCCAGATTGGGATTTGAACTGGGACTCCCTAGTGCTGAGAGGCGAATGTGCTAACCACTAAGCCACTGTGCCACATCAAACATAACATTCATCAACAATAACCTTGTAAAATTACAATAATACACTCACCACAAATCCTGATTAAATCCTGATCATTTTCACACAAAATCTTGTCTCTTTTTTTTTAAAGAGTTTAATTAGTTTCATTTAGAACTCATTTTCTATTGCCATCAAATCTTACAGAAAGTCGAGTTCTGTAATATGATTTAATTGACTGAAAATGTCAGTTTTGATGCTCATCAAAAGTACTCTTCAATCAGAGGGCGTGAATACTCTGACATAGAGTAATCCTTCTAGAAGGCATCTATATAAAGAACTCAAAATCTGATTGGTTGAAGCAACAGAGGTCACTAAACATTTCTGCGGCCAGCAAGGCATAGGCAAAAAAAGATTAAAACCTGGCAACCACTGATGGCGAAATGTGATTGGCTCTAATTATCTAATAAAGAAATATATGTCTGGATGTGGCACAAATGCGTGAACCGTTATTAAAGGAAGCAGACAAACAATTTGGAATTATTTAATAAGTATTCACAGGCAAAATATAAGTAAACAGTCTATGATTCTAATGATTTTAGGCCTTCAGGGAAGGCTTTGAAGGCCCTGATGGCCTGCCACTCATATAGCGACAATTTAGATAGGGCAATTTAGAGCAGCCTCTTTACCTTGAATCCATGTTTTCTGACTGTGGGAGAAAACCTGAGAAAACCTACATGGATTCAAACCTGGATCTCCAGCGCTGAGAGGCAAACATGCTAACCACTAAGCCACTGTGCTGCTCGTAGTAAGAGTCTTCAATGAAAGTTGTTGTATAAAGTTTACATATGGAGACTTATAGGGCAGGGCGGCACAGTGGCTTGGTGGTTAGCACACTTGCCTCTCAGTGCTGGGGATCCAGGTTCGAATCCCAATCTGGGTGGAGTTTCCATCTTCTTCCCATGTCTGCATGAGTTTCCTGTGGGTTCTCCGGTTTCCTTCCATGGATTCATTGGAATGCTCTAAATTGCCCCATATAGTGAGTATTAGTATGTGTCTGTGTGAGTGAGTGTGTCCAGAAATAGATTGGCACCCTGTCCTGAGTGTATGAAACGTTCTTTCACACCAAACTCATCAACAATTTTACTTTAATAGCTTTCTGTAATGTGGGAAAAAGTCATACTGAAACAGAAAAGGTCCTTCCTCAAGCAGGTTTCCACAAAGTTTAAAGAATACAGTTTTCCAAAATGCATGACTAGGTGCTCAATTAGTTTTAGACCGGTGGCAAATGGGACTAATTAAAACATCTGTATAACTAAACTAAATATAACTAAATCTGATCATAAAATGTATAATTATGGTCCTTAAATCTAATTGGATGCATCATTTTTTCAGCTGTGATAATGACAATAATGCACACTTCTGACTGTTTCACATTTGTATCAATGAGTGAAATACAATACATTATTTTTCGAATTTTTTTTTCATAATTGTGTTCTGTAATTTGGCCAATGGCAGCATGTCAGGGACTCTATGCCCTCACACCCTTCTCTTTCCTCTCTGCCTAATTTGACCCATACCAGTTCCCCAGCTTATTAGTTTCAGGTGCACTAGATCGCTCCACCCACTTTCTACTCTTTTTATTCTTCTGGTTCTGACTTCATCTTTGCATAGAATCTTTACTTACTGGCAGATTTCTCACTAATGCAGTGATTCTGAATTATTTTCTGTTATGCCCCCCCTAGGAAGAAGAAAACTTTTTGTGCCCCCCCCCCACACACACACACACACACACACGCACGCACACTCACCCGCACATGACAAAAAAAAAAACGTATTTTTACGCGCTCACTGTAGTATCATTTGTCTATAAATTTGTTATAAGTACAGCTCTTTTATAACAATGTATCCTTATTAACAATAAATAATTGTTTTTATTAACTGTGTTTTTTAGTTTGTAACAGAAACGAATGAAATCCATATTTAAACTAGAAACATTGTTGACCCGACTGGCATTTAATATTCATTCATTCATTATCTTCCACTTTATCCTCTAAAATAAAAAGGGGGGGGGGTTCCCCATGCCCATCCAGGGGAGAACGTTTCGGGCGCTGGGCAGATACACCCAGGACAGGGTGCCAATCTATCGCTGGGCACACACTCACACAGACACACACACATACACACTCTTTATGGGGCAATTTGGAGAACTCATTTGACTTGATCCATGTTTTTGGACTGTGGGAGGAAACCCACGCGGACACGGGGAGAACTTGGAAACTCCACCCAGATGGGGATCCGAACCGGGAATCCCTAGTGCTGAGAGGAGAATGGAATGAAATAAAATAAAAAAATAATAATAAATTCAAATTCATCAGCAACATTCATTCAGGAGCTAATAAAAATTAATAAATTTATTATTAACACTTTAACCTACAAAACAAAAATGAATACAACAATTTGTGCTGTTTTTTTTTTTTTTTTTATCAAAATGAGGAAGTCCGAACTAATGTCTCCAACGCGCCCATTTTGCAGCGCACAGCTTTTCTGGAGCAGCTTTCTTGAAGCGGGATGATTGCTGGCTCTACGCGTCACGTTTACGATTTAAAAACTCAAGCGGATATCAGCGTGATTGGGGTGTAATGTCTTTAAGTGACACCTTCATTTATTTGGCTTCATGCTGTCCTCTGCCAACATTTTAAGACACAGAAGACACGCCGTTCTTTCTTCGTCTCCCGCCTTCGTTACAGTGAAGCCACGCGCCACATACACTTCGTCATGTTTTTAGTTTTCGGTTGACTTTTGTTTGTCTCGTTATCTTCGTCTCTCTCCTCCATCTCTGTTAAATATTTCTCCATGTTGTCTCTTGAGGGTTTGTTCAGTACACTTAATATCTATTTCTCTGTGATTTCTTGTTATGCGCCCCCCACGCACCGCACCCCACTATTTGAGAAGCACTGCTCTAATGTGATAGTGAGGAATGTTGCCTGTTGATTCAACCTCACTGTGGTGCAAATTCTTATTCTGTATCATTCACCACTGCTAAATGGTGGAACAATATTCCCAACTTTGTCCGTTCTTTTTCAGATTGCGGACTCAGCTCAAATGTAATTACTTATTACTTATAATTACATACTTTTTCTGCTTCATCTTGCGTCTTAATGCTTCTCAGGAAAAGTCTTTACTCTATATGCTACAAGTGCTGCCAAACAGCCAGTTTTAATTAAAGATGCATAAAGGGTTTATTTATTTTTTATCAGTAAATGTATTAAATGCCAAAAGCCATTGTTTGATTCCTATGTGCAGTGGAATGCTATAAAAAGGAAAATGCTCTTATAAGTTAACAAGGATTGCATCATGTTTACAGAATGTTTTTAGGTGAATAATGGTAAAGAATGCAGGCTTTCTTAGTACTATGTGGTTCAATGGTTAAGGTTTCAAAATATTTATCAGGACATCGAAGGTTCACTGTGAGCCTATAAGCAAAGCACTTATGCATTATTTGGCAAGACTGCATTAATTTTATTCCAATACAAAGTGTTTTAGTTCAGGGTGCTTGTTTTAATTCAACAATTTTCCTCCTTTGTATCTTACAATATGAGGTTTAAAAGCATTTTTGCACTTGGATAGTGACTTGTATATATGATTTAAACATCTTATCTCATATTATGAGAAGGTTTGGGCGAATGGCAGACATACCCAGGACATGGTGCCATTACATCGCTAGGCACACACTTACTCACACTGACAGACATAGACTATATATGGACAATTTAATGGGCAATTTGAGAGCAGCTTATTTACATTTAATCCATGTTTTTGTACTGTGAAAGGAAACTGGAGAACCTGAAGGAAACCCACATGGACACAGGAAGAACCTGGATCCCCAGAACTGAGAGGCAAATGTGCTAAATATTTTGCCACAGTTTCACCAATGTTTAAACATTCATTCATTCATTCATTATCTCCCGCTTTATCCTCTATTAGGGTCACGGTGGGGTTCCCCATGCCCATCCAGGGGAGAACATCTCAGGCGCTGGGCAGATAGACCCAGGACAGGGCGCCAATCCATCGCTGGGCAATGTTTAAACATGAAATGCATAATTTCCCTAACTATTCATTTCACTGCATCTACTATGCTTGAAAAGCTAGTCTTGTATATTTTTATCGAACCTTTGGTGGCTTTACAATAATTAAACAGGACCTATTGAAATGAAATTAATACACACTTATGTTTGAAAAAGAGTGTAAATCTTTTAAAGAATAAAATGACATTGCCTTTAACTTTTTTAATTGATCTGCCTCCTCTTACCTTCAATCTATATTTCCAAAATACACTTTAACTTGTTCACTTCACTCTAGTGATGAATGTCGCGTGGTGATTCCACCTCATTGTGGTGCTAATTGTCACTCTTTCGTGTTGCACCACTGCAAAATGGTGGAATGATCTATCTAACTCTGTCCATAAGGTGGAGTCACTTGGCATCTTCAAGAAACTACTCAAATAGCGCTCATTTGCAGTTCAAACATATTGTGGTGTCAGTGTAGAAAAGACCCAGAGCTGGGTTACCATTTCCACAGAAAATGGTTAAATACAGCATATAACATGGAAAGAACTTACCTTCAGTGTGTAAGGAGTGCTAGGCACTCGTTTTCATTTTTCATTTAGTTATTTTTCGTTTAGTGGTTCTCATTTAGCTATTTTATTTGTTATTTTCATTGGTTGCTTTTGTTTCTCACGTGGTCTGGTTTGTGTTTATATTCTTTTTGTTTCCGGGCTGTCGGAGTCCGGCATTACTTTGTGTCACACAGTGTCCGAGTCTCTCTGTTTTTTGAAGTGATTCAGCGATTCATTAAATACCTGCTCACTGACCTGCGCCTCCTAGATCCTCTCTGCGCTACGCCGCATGCTTTTTTGACTTTGTGGACACGTCGCTGACACAGTGGCCACCCGGGCTGAGAGACACAACACGAAACACCTTTCCCCGAAAAGGTGACCCTGCCCACCCGAGTGGCCAAACACACATATATGCACATATACAACACATAAACATCCCCCGCGTTCCCTCACGGGGCATTCAGGGAGGCGGCCCGTCACCATGCTTCCTCTAACCAATGGCGGTTTATGGGGCTTTTTTACTAAATTTTTTCTGTCATGCAATGTTTCTTCCTTAAACACTCAAATTGATTATTATGCCAATTAGGCGACTATTACACATTGTAGTGACTTTTAGGACAGCCAATAGCTACTTTACTTACTGAGGATTTGGCGATAGTGAGACCTCCTTGAGCGATCAAACAGTAATAATAGTGTAGGTTGTGCAGATTGTGTATAAAATAAACTTAAGTTATTAAATGTAGGTGAAAATCCATCCGATTCTCTGTGGTTAATGTATTGTAATGTAACCAGATGAAGGCATTGAAGCTCTGGATTGGCCGGCTGGTCCACCTGACCTGAATCCAATTGAGCACATCTGGGACATCATGTCTCGCTCCATCCACCAACGTTACGTTGCACCACAGACTGTCCAGGAGTTGGCAGATGCTTTAATCCAGGTCTGGGAGGAGATCCCCCAGGAGACCACCCGCCACCACATCAGGAGCATGCCCAGGCATTGTAGGGAGGTCATACACGTGGAAGCCACACACAATAACGGAGTCTCATTTTGACTTGTTTTAAGGACATTACATCAAAGTTGGATCAGCCTGTAGTGTGTTTTTTCACTTTAATTTTGCATGTGACTCGAAATCCAGGCCTCCATTGGTTAATAAATTTGATTTTCATTGTTGATTTTTGTGTGATTTTGTTATCAGCACATTCAAATTTGTACAGAACAAAGTATTCAATGAGAATATTTCATTCATTCAGATCTAGGATTTGAGTGTTCCTTTTATTTTTTTGAGCAGTGTATATATATATTCATATTCTCAGCAATTTAGTAAAGGACGGCGCAAACCACTGATCAATGCTGATACTGTTTATTAAATAAACAGCAAATTGAGTTCTCCAAAAAGAACAAATAAACAAAATACAAACACTGAGCAGCGTGACCGCGATGAAGACTATCGCAACGCTGCACGAACCAAAACAATCTATGTAGCCCGCGATGAGGATGATCGCTGATGCAGACAATCACCGAGGAATCGAACTGAAGCAGAGGTTAATCCTGAAGGTAGAACGACAGGTGAGCGTGATCCAACGCAAAGAAACAACCCAGAAACAACACTTATAAAGAGAGTGTACCAGAAGTGAACGGAAACACAAATCAGGTGATCAAAATTCAGATTGACAACGGCTAGATGGAACACGTGACATATCCTCACCCGAGTGCACCCGAGGGAGCAGGAGTGACACATATTACATATGTTGGACAGCGTGGTGGCTTAGTGGTTTACATTCGCCTTCAGTGCTGTGGATTCCAGGTTTGAATCCCAATCAGGGTAAAGTTTCCATGTTCGCTCTGTGTCTGCGTGTGTTTCCTCCGGGTTCTCAGGTTTCCTCCAACAGTCTAAAAGCATGGATTCAAGGTAAATTAAATGATCTAAATTGCCCCATATATAAAAACAAATAATAAATAAGCATGGTATGAACATTGAACAAGGAAACAAAGGCAATAAACACCAAAAGAAAGGTTAACAGTTCAGTAGGAGGGCTGTCAGTATTCCTGACAGAAGGCCTAGGCAGAAAATTTTAAACTTGAGAAAAGAAGATGCTAAAGTGTGATTGTCTAAATGTTTTAACAAGAAAATACACATCTGGAAGTGGTACAAATGCTATGAAAGTAGGCAAACAAAACATTTAGAATTCCAAAACATTTGGAATGATTTAATTAGTATTCATGGACAAAATATAATTAACATCAGTTTGTAATTCAGATATTTTTATACCTGCTACTGCAGACAATATATATATTGCAGTGTTTGTGCATGTGTGATTGTTTGCTTTAATAATATCATGGTGTTCTGGGCTTGCTAAAACTAAATTGCCAAAAACCAAACATCTGTCAGTTTAGTTATCATCAGATGATCTAAAATTAAGTACTCATGCCCTTAGGTCTTAATAAAAAGATTTACGTACTTGCCCTTGAACACATAAACATGCATGTGTGTGTAGTGTCTGTACTTTGCAGACGTGCTTAAAAGGGTGTCTGCACTCAGTGTCTGTGTGAGTCAGGCCATGGAGTCTTCACCTCAGGCCTTGTCTTTTTGCGTGCTGTTTACAGCCTGGAAGTATACATGCAAACATGCGCACACACGCAAACATGTACACACATTTACAGGTATATTTAAGAAGTAAACTAAAATTAAATTAAATATGATAACATTTCATTATCTCATAGGAGGAAGGGGTTGATTGAAATCATTTAGAATTACAGCTGAGTAAAAAGTAAATATTAAAAACAAGCTTTCGACAAAAACAAGCTTTTTCGATTACAATTTAGGAAAAGAACTACTACTACTTGAATGTTAACAAATTTAGTTGCATATGAGTTCACCAGCAAACAATTGGTAAGTTGGTAAGTGGCAAGTGGCAAGCGTTTTTGAAAATTAGATGCCAAAGAAGCAGTCAGCATAATACATGGAAACAGGGTTTTGTGCTGAACATAAATAGGAGAAGGGCTAGTTAAACATGGACACACACCTTAAAAAAAAAAAATACAACGGGTGGCATTGTTCCAGCTCTGTGTCATGCCGGTGAAGGATGGAGGCGAGACGGGTCGAATTCGGAGTAAGCACCAGTTTATTATATGACATACAGTCACCTTTGCACCACAGGAGCTTAAAAGAAGAACAAAAAACGCGGCAGGTAGCAAACAAAGGTCCGCGGGTCGGGGAACCGTCAGCCCTGATGCAGGTGCCCTGGTGCAACTTACAATCCGAGCTCTGGAGAAGAGTCACTGAGACGGAGAATACAGATAGTGTTAACAGAGGGGCAATTAGCTCTTACACAAACTGGTCTTAACCTAACCAGAGATGTTCCGACACGCGTGTCCCGCGATATCCCCAAGGGAGGTGGAGCCCCGGGACGGGACAATCAGCATGCCCATTCAATATTCCGGTGACGCCCCACGCACAGCGGCACCTGCCCGTAGGACGTCAACGGTAGGGGGTGTGACACTACCCTCCCCCTTACGGGCCCCTCTGGGAAAGAGGATTTGGTGGATCTCAATTTACCCCGGCGGCGACGGCGACCCCTGGGCCTGCGAGCAGGGTGGCCCGGAAAGTACACATAAAACTCTGCAATAAGCATGGAGTCCAAAATGTCCTCTGCTGCCACCCAACTTTGCTCCTCAGGACCAAACCCCTCCCAGTCAACCAGGTACTGTAACTGTCTACCCCGTCTACGAGAGTCCAAAAGCGAGGAGCCGCGATCCGAAAGGATGTCCTCCGGAATCCCGAACTGCGCGAACACATGTTGGAAGAGTAATTCGGCGGTTTGGAACGCGGACGGGAGACCCTTAAAGGGGTAGGCACTTTAAGGCGCGCGAAGTGCCTCCGAGCCTTCTTGTGCTCAGTGATCACCACGAACGGCAAGTTAGCACCCATGAGCCAGTGGCGCCACACCTCAAACGCGAGTTTGACAGCCAGGAGTTCGCGGTCTCCGATGGAGTAGTTTCGCTCCGCCGGGGAGAACTTACAGAAGAAAAAGACTATGGGACAGAATCGGGCCGGTCTCCCGGACCGCTGTGACAGGAGGTGATTTGTCTGGGTCGGGGAGTGCCAGCAGTGGGGCATGGGAATTCAATTCACCGAAAGCCCTCTCGGCCTCCTCGGTCCAGACTAACCATTTAGGCTTGCCTTTTAATAGCACCGTAATGGGCATGACCACGGAACTGAAGGCGCGAATGAATTTCCTGTAGAAGTTAGTGAAACCCAAAAACCGCTGTACCTCGTGTATAGTGGAGGGCACAGGCCATTCCTGGATGGCACGCCCCTTACCGCCCTCCATCTGCAACCCTGCGCGTGAGATGGTGTACCCCAGGAACTCCACCCAAGTGCGGTCGAACTCGCGTATACCTGAGTATGGTGTTTGTGGATATTAGTGGAGTACACAAGGATGTCATCAAAATAAACAATCACACACTGGTCCAGATACTCGCGCAGAACGTCATTTAAGAACGCCTGGAACATATCAGGTGCATTAGAGAGCCCAAAGGGCATGACCACGTATTCGTAATGACCCGTGGTGGTAACGAAGGCTGTTTTCCACTCGTCTCCCTCCCTGATGCGAACCAAATTATACGCGTTGCGGAGATCTAATTTAGTAAAGACGGCGGCCTGACCTAAACGTTCCTACGCTGACGGGATGAGAGGGATGGGGTACGGATATTTCCGTGAAACCTGGTTAAGACCCCGGTAATCGATGCACGGGCGGAGCTCGGAATTCTTCTTCGGGACAAAGAAGAACCCTGAGGCAGCGGGAGAGGTAGAGGGCTGAATGATGCCCCGCGCGAGGGACTCTGGTCTCTGCGGCGGTAAGGGGATATGGACTGACCCAAGGTAATTTGGCGTTCTCGACCAACTCGATGGCGCAGTCATAATTGCGATGCGGGGGTACTCGCGAGGCTTCGCCAGCGCTGAACACCTCGCTCAGATAGGCATAACACGTGAGAAACCCCACAGGAAGGACCTCCTGCGCAACCGCGGTAGACACCGCGCGGACCTTGCCCCCTGAGGGACTGATGCACGAAGAGTAGCAAAACGAGGACCAATGCAAAATCTGCTTGCCAGACCAGGAGATAATGGGGTCGTGCCTCTGCAGCCAGGGTAAACCTAGAATAATAACAGACGGGGGAGATGTAATGAGAAAGAACGACAACTCTTCGGTGTGCAAATCATTAATGTTCAGATCAATGTCACCATTTCTGTACTTCCGTAACGTTCCCAGGATGAGGCGGAGACCCGTCCACCCCGCAGACTCGTTGCAGCTCCCGCACCGGCGCGCAGTGCCAAGGTCCAAAAAATTCCCCAAGAGTCCATGAGTGCCTGCGTACGAAACCGCCTGCCTCGAACAACCAGCATGACCGGCAGCATAAACAAACCTCCCGCAGATGATCGAGGGCTTACCGGGTCCTTACAGGTTCTGGACGTTAAGGAACCATGGGCACCGGACAGGTGGAGAGCTGATGATTCGGTTCCCCACAAGCCGTCGCGCCGGCGACACCGCTTCTCCATGGATGACAGCTGTGCAACGTCCACCTGCATGGGGATCGCTGTTGTTGGAGGGCAGGCGGCACGCGATGAGCTGGTCGAGCTGGATCGCCAGCTCGATTAAGGCGTTGAGCGTGCAGTTGTGGTCACATCCGGTGAGGAGTATATGTACCTGCGGCGTCATTCCATCCGTTGCGTGCTGCGAGTGTGTGGAATTCCAAAGCGTACTCTGCTGTGGAGCGTGCGCCCTGGTGGAGCGAGTCCCCACGGAGCGTCCCTGGTTGGGGTGGTGGAACGTGGAGCGGAAGATCTCCCGGAAGGCGTGGTAATCGGTGTTCTCTCGCGAGCCCGCATTCCACACCGACTCACCCCAATCACCCGCCTTCCCTCTCAGGTGAGCGAGAATGAAGGCGATCCGCTGTTGATCCGTGAAGTGCCCATGGCTCGCGAAGAACAGATCGCACTGGAGCAGGAAGGTCCCACAGGAATCGGGGTGCCCGTCATAATGCTCCGGGGGAGACATGGGCCAGGATGCCCGTGGGGTAGGAGAACAGT
This sequence comes from Corydoras sp. C115, assembly GCA_019802505.1. NCBI lineage: Eukaryota > Metazoa > Chordata > Actinopteri > Siluriformes > Callichthyidae > Corydoras > Corydoras sp. C115. The sequence goes on along the minus strand of JAFMOC010000036.1, from coordinate 3,848,030 downwards.
CGGGAGTTGGGAGGAACACCCTAGGGGAGGGTATGCGGGTCGTCGCAGCACGCAGATGTGCGAGCTCCCCCTCCAGATTCCCTTGGTGCTCTGCCAGGTTCCTAAGTGCCGTGGTAACCTCTCCAAGGTTGTGGCGTAGTTCCCCCAAGAACCTGCCCTGTTCCCAAATGGCCAGGAGCGGATCCTCTGGGTGTCTGGCTGCTGCTTTATTGGTGTTGGAATCTGTCGTGCCGGTGAAGGATGGAGGCGAGACGGGTCGAGTTCGGAGTAAGCACCAGTTTATTATATGACGTACAGTCACCTTTGCACCACAGGAGTTTAAAAGAAATACTTGATGCGGCGGGATACGCGCCGCAGTCCTGAGTGGCGCGTAGCACTCCCGCCAGAACAAAAAGTGCGGCAGGTAGCAAACAAAGGGACGGGGCAGAGTCCGCGGGTCTGGGAATTGTCAGCCCTGGTGCAACTTACAATCCGAGCTCTGGAGAAGAGAGCCAGGTCACTGAGACGGAGAATATAGATAGTGTTAACAGAGACGTTCCGACACGTGTGTCCCGCGATATCCCGAGTCTTAAATAATCCCCAAGGGAGGTGGAGCCCGGACACGGGACAATCAGAGTGCCCATTCAATATTCTGGTGACGCCCCATGCACAGCGGCACCTTCCCGTGGGACGTCAACGGTAGGGGGTGTGACACTCTGACACTCAAGAGATCCTATATACGCTTATTGCTGGTAACTGTAATAGGCTTCAGGTATAACAACAGTTGAAACAAATTGTGGGGCTCCTAACCCCAATAACTAGCTAAGCGCTACATTATCTGGGTGGAGTTTCCATGTTCCCCATCCGCCCAGGATTTGCGTGGGTTTTTCCAGTTTCTGGTTTCCTCCCACAGTTCAAAAAACCTAGATTCAGGGTAAATTGGCTGCTCTAATTTGCCCCTATATAGTGCATTTGTGTCTGTGTGAGTGAATGTGTGCCGAATGATGAACTTGGTGCACTTTCCTGAGTGTATCTGCCTAATGCTCAAACCATTTTCCCCTGGATGGGCATGGGGAATCCCACTGCAACCTTATTATAGGATTAAGTAAAAGATAATAAAATGAGATGATATACATTCACCAGACAGGTTACTGGGTACAGTTTATTGCTTCTGCACTCACCATACAAATGGACTTTGTAGTTGTACAGTTAGCTTCTGTAGTTCTGTACTTCTTTTTCTTTACATACTTTGTAGGTTTGTTGATCCTTCACTCTGTTCTCTGATGATCAGGAACCCCACGGAGCAGGTGTTATTGGGGGGGTGGATGATGGTACGAGATGATCAGACACTTGTATGTTTTGATTGGTGCACTGGTATCTGTTCAGCTACCCTGCTGTGTCTGATCCACTCCTACCAGCACAACACACACTAACATACTAACATCATGTCAGTATCATTGTAGTACTATGATACCCTAACCTAACCCTAACCCTGATTATCAGAGAACATACTAAAGTGGACTAACACTTCTAGAGAACCAGAGAACCAGATAGTCTACAGTGATAGCCTACACGGTGTCTGCGGGCACATGTTTACCCACATAGACCATGTGTGTCACCCGTAGGACTTATCCTAGGTATAGCACTAACAGTAATATGACTAAACCACAAACATCAAATGCCACAAGCAGGAAAAACAACACATTATTTAGAGAATTTGATATTCATATATGTGACATAAAAATTATAGCAAAGGACAAGTTATTGGCATTTTGCTCCCAAGTCCCAAACTGTTCACAATTGCATTTAATAAATCATGACTGAAGGGAGTACAAACACTTTATATTTTGTCAAAATCCCCGGGTACTTTATTTATCTGAATAAATGCACCAATAAAGATGGAATTGCAACGGCAGCCATACGGACAAGGGATGTAACTGTAACTGTACTTTTTAGATGTTCTTTTGTGGTCATAAGGATACAAGGACACTTTATGGTCATTTACATAACATGTGGTATATGGAATGCAAACAAAATTCTGTTTCGCAGAGCCAGTATTCTGTTTCACGGACCCAGTCATATGTGTTTATATAACTAGATTAGATTTAGATTAGATTTTTATCTTGTATTCTTGCACATTTGGGAGACAATAATAAAAATCATAAATTGAAAATAAACATGTTTCTGTACAGTTGGAGACTTGCTATCCTGAGCACAGGGGAAGTACTGTTGGATAAAATAATAATAAAAAAACTTGCAGTCCTACTGTGACTCATGTTTTTGGGATTTTAAAACAGAACCCCTATAAAGCACCAATCAGCCATTTTAACAGTTCTTGTAGAGAGCACTGCAAATGGGATATCATATTTAAGAGTTTGATTTGAACTATGGTATGTTACAAGTCCTGAAACAGCCATGGAAATCTTAAATCATTTCATCCACCATACAGGAGTATTCTAAGTAAAATGATCCTCTAGAATGAGGACTTTTGGTTTCAGCTCCATCATGACTCAATGATTTAATGTGAAAAAGAGCTTCCTATTACATGCCTCATCCTTTGGTTTGAACAGGAGGAAGAAATAAAACAACCAGTAAATGAATACAGTCAGCTCGCCCACACTATAATTAACATGGAACTAGCTTTCAGGTCACATGGCAACCATAGCTATGAATAATAATATCCTTAATCCACTATCAGGAAGCATTGCCTTTCATTGTTGACCTTATTGCAAAGTCACAGTGTTTTTAGAGCTCATTGGTTGGATATTGGTGCATCTCAGAATCACACTTCTAACAGAAGTGCATCCTTACATTATAAATGGTGTGTACAACAAATGGTCATTTAAAAAAAAATCTTATAGGTTTTGATGACTTGTCTCGGGTAGTTTTTCCTTATAGATCTGATAAACAAATGCAATTTGACCCTTGAAATGCCGCGAATGTCTTATATTGGATTTTGTATAAAATTTTAAATTATATAAAAGTTTTTTTATAAGTGTTTTGGGGTTCAAATGTCTTAGGAGTGGGAAGTGGATAGACATCTGTACTGTTTTAATACAGTCTTTGAAACGCAGCCAGCTATTGTGGAGCTCATACACAGTTCACTGAAAAAAAAAACACACACAAGGGAGTTTTTGGCCCTTAAACAGGATATCATTAAATGCAGCAGGCTAATAATTATGGTGAGTATTTAAATTACACTGAAGTTATAATTTGGATTTGGATTTGTTTGAAGCCATTTAAAATGTGAAAGTATATATACACTACTATACTGACACGAGTCCTAAAAAATACAAATTAAATAATTAAATAATGGCATTCCAGAAATTAGCAGTAAATATAAAAAATAAGGATAAACTATATGTCAAACAAGGTAACTCATGAATGATATGAGCATGACAGATTAACAAAATAGAACTATAAAACTGTTATGAAGTACCACATGATACCTGAAGTTGGTCCAATTTACTAATGCAAACGTTTCCGTTGTGTCCATGGTATAACAGTTTATGGTGAAAGTTTTGTCCGTGAATCCATTTAAGTAAGAAAAAATTAAAAATCAGAATCCTGGGGATAGTGGAATCCAAAAATTAAGAACTGAAAGAAACATCAAAAGTTTTTTTGGGCTTTTAAAAAACATAAAAAGAAATAAAAACAATAAAATCAGTAATGACATATAAATTAATGAATATTATAAAGAAAAACAAAAATGCAAAGACTAAAGCAATAAGCAAATCATACAGGAACAGGAACAAATTCAAAATAAAGTAGAATTTCTTAGGTTTGCAAGAAAGTTTAACATTTAATTAATTTAATTAAAAAGCCCCTTAAATTATGTTTTTTAATATAAATTTACCATACAAAGCTCCATCAGATCCATCATTAATACAAAAGTTTTATTTTATTTTAGTCTGTGTAATATTATTATTATTGTGCATTAAATTTTGTTTTAATTATAGTTTTCTATTATAAGACAATAATAGAAAAAAACTTGTACTGTAATTCACAACATATGAACATCTAAACACTCTCACTCGCTCCCTTTCTCTTAGGTCACACACACACACACACACACACACACACACACACACACACACACACACACACACACATTTAATGTTCTGCTTATACACACACACAGATTTCCACACACTTGGCTGTTTATACTGGCAAACTGTAAATGTAAATGAAAGGCATTCTGAACAGTTATTGTGCAAACACATTGAGCTTTGCACCGTGCATTGGCATGCCTGGGTCAGAAAACCATATTGTTTATTTCCCCATGCAAACGAGGCTTTAAAAAAATGCAGACAGAGAACTGTAATGCATAAGATCAACTCCAGCTGTCACAAATGCAGGGCATAACCTGCATTTACAAAAGACCAAACTCTGGAAGCCCTAGATGTCCAAAGGAATACAAACTAAAAAATGGTTTAAAAATATTTAATATACCCTAAAAACCAGGAACAGACAAGGGAAACAAAAAATGTTGTGTATAACCAACAACAACAACAAAAAAAAAACAAGGACTAGAGAACTCATAATTGTACCTAAATGATACAATGTTACATTTCTTAAAACTAATGATAAATAAAATGGAAAGAAATACAGACAAGGTACAAGCCTGAAAAGCATGAAAAAATGTACAAATAACTTAATGTTACAAGGGCCGTCCGACCATCGGCGGCGCTGCGTGGTGTTATGCCGAGGTGAGATGTTAAGAAGTGAGCCAGGCGACCAGGTAAGCTCACAAGCGGTCCTTTATTAGGCGGAATGCCGCTGAAGGCCCGGCGGGACGTGCCGGGACACAAAACACAAAACAAACAAACACACAACGGCAAAGCGCCCAACGTAACAAACGCGTACCATGCCTGTAAGAATATATACATATAATGCTGGCCTGCTGACTCAGGCGGTGCCGTGACCCCTTGAGAATGCGGGGGCGACGTGACCCTTTGAGGATATGGGGCGCCGTAACCCTTTGAGAGCGCGAGAGCAACATGACCCTTTCAGGGTGATCCCTGCAGGCCCAGACGCCGGTGAGACCCCCGTGGACGCCGGTGCCGGAGAGCACAGCGTGGACTATGGTGCCGGAGAGCACAACGCGGACTCTGGTGCCGGAGAGCACAACGCGGACTCTGGTGCCGGAGAGCACAACGCGGACTCTGGGGCCGGAGAGCACAACGCGGACTCTGGTGCTGGAGAGCACTACGCGGACTCTGGTGCTGGAGAGCACTACGCGGACTCAGGAACAGGAGAGACTAACGCGGGCTCAGGGACCGGAGAGACTAATGCGGGCTCAGGTACAGGAGAGACTAACGCGGGCTCAGGGACAGGAGAGACTAACGCGGGTTCAGGTACAGGAGAGACTAAAGCGGGCTCAGGTACAGGAGAGACTAACGCGGGCTCAGGTGCTGAAGCTGCAAACACACTCTGGCACTGGAGGGACTACAGCGGGCTCTGATGTGGACGGGAACGCGACTGCAGGGGCAACTGGGGTACATGCGACCGCAGGGATGACCCGAGTGAACGCAGAGGTGACCCGAGTGGACGCGAGCGCAGAGGTGACCCGAGTGCACACAGAGGTGACCCGAGTGGACGCGAGCGCCACACAGTCCTGGTGCATATATTGGGTATCAGGAATTGGGTCCTTAGTCGCCTGAGCAGCAGGCAAACTCTCCAGAGCAGGGGTAAACTGGTACCGGCCGAGAGGCACACAGTCCAATGCTGGCGGTCCATGGACCAGAGCGGGTGTGAAGTGGTCCCGTACGGACCACTGGACTGACTCTCCTGAGCTCCACCGGACACCTTGCTCTCTCTCTCCGCCTGATTCCTCTCCGCCTCCTGGACACACAAAGAGAGAGCCAGTACCAAAGACACCCCACACAGGACTAGGTCCTGGTCTATCGAGGCTGGAACCGAGCACCGGACGCAACCCGAACAGAACCCAGACGGATCGGGATGGGACGCGCTAGCGGCGCGACGCGACTCAAGACCTGGACGGAGCGGCTCGCAGACGGCGTGCGGTGGCTTGCCGACGGCTCGCAGCGGCCTGCTGATGGCGCGGGGCGGCTCGCAGGGCGGATCACTGGACCGGTGGCTGTGAGGCGGATTCACGACGACGCAGGGTGGCACTCTGGTGCGCTCGGCGGATTGTCGGCGGCGTAGAACCACTCGCGGAGCGGATGGCTGGCGGAGTGGGACGACACGTGCGGTGGCTCGCTGACTGCCTGCGGTGGCTCGCGATCGGCGCGCAGCGGGACGCAGGACAAAGTCTCAATCCGCAAACTGCGCAGCTGCTTGTTACCCGTGCCCTGGTGCTCGCGCAGTGGCTCAAGCAGCGGCTCGCGCAGCAGCTCGCAGGGCGGAATACTGCCCTGCACGCGGTGAAGCTGTCTTTTCACTGCGTCCAGGTGCTCGCTGATGGAGTGGGCGTCTGGACCTGGGGCGAACCTGCCTAGGAACGCTGTCTCGAACCGGCTGAGACAGTCGTCCCCGGTGGCCACTAGGCCCTCGGCCCACCTCAGGGCAGGTCCCAGGAGTCTGGAGAGGTAGAACTGCACCCTCTCTCGCAGCTCCCGACTGGTCACCAATTCAAACACCCTGCGACAGCCGATAATGTACGGAAGTGGCTTCAAAGCCACCCCGTCGCAGGGTGCCGGGTGCTTGATCGGAGCCGAGAGAGGGAGCATGATCTCCGCATACTCGGTCAATTCCCCTCATCGCTCCCACCTCCGGAGAGCAAGAACTACAGCAAACTTAATGGCGGGGCTAGCGCCAAGCTAATGTAGCCGATTGCTGCAGCAGGGGAAATGGCTAATGGCGGGGCTAGCACCGAGCTAAAGTAGCAAGTATGCTGCAGCCGGAGAATAGGCTAATGGCGGGGCTAGCGCCGAGCTACTGTAACCAATGCTGCAGCCGGAGGATGGGCTATTGGTGGGGCTAGCGCCGAGATAATGCAGCCGAGGCTGCAGCCGGAGGATGGGCTATTGGCGGGGCTAGTGCCGAGATAATGCAGCCGAGGCTGCAGCCAGACAACGCGGCTAATGGCGGGGCTAGCGCTGAGTTAATGCAGCCGAGGACCACGTGGCTAATGGTGGCCGAAGAAGCGGTGAACAACCACCGACTGCCGGGTACTAATACGGATAATACAGACCAATAATACGGATAATAAAAACGAGCGCTTACCCGGACGAGGACTCCTGGACTTTGCGAGGTTGAGAGGCCAGCATTCTCTTACAAGCGCTGTCTGACCATCGGCGGCGCTGCGCGGTGTTATGCCGAGGCGAGATGTTAAGAAGTGAGCCAGGCAACCAGGTAAGCACACAAGTGGTCCTTTATTAGGCGAAATAGCGGGAACGCCGCTGAAGGCCCGGCGGGACGTGCCGGGACACAAAACACAAAACAAACAAACACACAACGCCAAAGCGTAAAACGTAACAAACGCGTACCACGCCTGTAAGAATATATACATATAATGCTGGCCTGCTGACTCAGGGCGCATGCGTGCTTTAAGTGTAGTCAGCAAGCCACATGTGATTAGGTAGGACCCAATCCCAGCTCTAGGGGATGGGCCCTACCTATGGGAACCTTGAAGGGCCAAAACCGAAAATAAGAAAACAGGGGGGGAGTGGCCTAGCACTCCCAACCCTGACACTTAATGGGCACAGAAAGGATTTTTTATTATTTAAAAAAAACATAACATTAAAGAAAAAATGTAAAACAATAACAACGACTAATTAAACAAGGGAACAAGTAGTAAAAAACGAAAAATGAGTCTAGGTGGTTCATTCTCTTAAAGGGTGTCTTGGCCGAATGACTGTCCGAGGTTAGTTCTTTCTAAGGAGCAGATAATGCTATGAAATGCTGTAAAATTCCCTTAACCACAGTCTGGAGGCCAAAGGTATACCAAAAAGCATTACTGGGGCTTGGCGTCAATCTTTCAAGTGAGGCCAGGTTTGGGTGCGCATTGTGGACTTTAGACTGGTTTAGGAGCAGATGTACATTTGCTTATGGAGTCTAGAACATAAAATGCTCTCTGAGCTGATGGATTCCAGTTCTAAGAGCAACTGAAAATGAGATGCTCTTTAACAGGACAAAGTGTGCTCTCCAAGATGAAGGATTTGATGAAGTTTTAGGGCTAATAGATTACTAGTGCCACGAGGCACTATAGTGCACTCTGTGCCAACAGGCACTATAAAAAAGAGGATAGGTTTTATGTACAAATAATCAAGATGTTATCAGGATTTTTAATATTAATAATATTAATATTGTAATTGTATGAGGCTATTGATGCAAAGCCTCTTTATACTACTATATAATGATTTTATAGCCATGAAATTTTCCCAGAAAAATGTGAAAAATGTTACAAGTGCAGCATGTCTGATAAAAGCAGCATAAGGCAGCAGTGGCCCTTGAATTGTTATGAAAGGTAAAAGAGGGAAAAAAGAGGGAGAAGATAATCTGTATTTGTAAACGGTAAGCCAGTTGATTTGATCTTTTGGTCTTAATGTCATGATCTTGGGCTGTTATTTAAAGTCAAAGAAAAATAAATGATTGTACCGGTGCTTAAGTACTCATCAGAGGGACACTCCCATATTTCGAATCTAATCTATGTTTACTGCATTGCTCATGTGTGCAATTAAGGCAAACTATCAGTTTCACACATTTCCTTTTACAGTTGAATCCGTCTGTTCACATTTTCAGGTTAACTACTGTATACAAAGTTTGTGAAAGATTCTGTGACTCAGTTTAATCTGTTAGGGACTACTTTTTATAGTTTGTTGTATGGCTCTAAGTACTAAAAAATAGGCATGTTAAAAACTCAAAATACTGTATGCCAGGGGGAATTGGCTGCTCTAAACTGCCCCTATATAATGTTCATGTGTTTCTGTTTGTAGGGGTCACATGTGCACCTGAGGTATCGTCATGTGCTATACACTGTATGTGCACATGCCTGAGAATTTATCTTGCTTTCATTATAGATTTTTGATTAAATAAAATAAACTATAAGCTTTATTTGTCATTTTTGTTTTTGGCTCTTGTGGTTGAATCCAGCATGTTCACATATTTTACCAGCATACCGTGTCCCGTAACGGGTTAATATGACTAAAATAATACATAACTCACTCCCTTCATAAGTTGCTCCACAGTTTCTCAGTGGGGTAAAGAGCTAAAATTTTCAAGTGAACAGATAACTTGTGTTGTCATTTATTATTAATTTGAAAATAGTCTAGCTTAAAGTTACAAGAAAAGTGTTGCGTTGATAAAGGGAATTTGCTCAAGGTACTTAATGCATGTTCTTTTATATATTAAGAAAACAGATTCAAACTCTCAAGAGCGCCATGGTGGCTTAGTGCTTAGCACACTCTCCTCTCAGCGCTGGAGGTCCAAAAATATGAATTCAAGGTAAACTAGCTGCTCTAAATTGTCCCTATATCTTGTCCAACCCTTCCCCACCCCGTGACCCTAGCCCCTAGTATAAGTATATGATTAAACAGAAGATAATGAGTGAGATTCAAGTAATTAACTGCAAACACATTCTTAATATACAATATTTTTACTTTATTTATATGATCAAACACAATGTGTGGGCTTCTTTTCAATCAGTGCATAAAGTATACTGAGCTTAATCTGTTATAAAGATTTAACATACTTAATCTTAATGTTTTTCTGGATGTTTATGTAACTGGATGAACACTGTATATAAGGCAATACTATAAAAACCATTGTAAAAACAATTTGTGTAGTTTCTATTTAGTAAACTACTACAAGGGACCGGTACACTTTTAAGTAGATGTGCATGTGGTTTTTTTATGGCCTTATTATCTGATTTGGCTTCTTTTATAGCAGTACCAGACACATTTTATTTACTTTTTGACAATCTGACAAATGAACTGACCTTCAAGTCCACTCAAAAGTGAAAAATGGTTTAGCAACAAAGTTTGAATTAAATATATATAACAACCTGTGAACATCAGTGAAGCTGCAGTGGATCAGGTGTCAAGCTTCAAGTTTCTTGGTCTTCACATCTCTAATGATCTCACCTGGTTCTTGGACTCCTCCGTCCTCATCTAAAAGGCGCAACAGCATCTTTATATTCCTCGGAGTCTCAAGAAAGCTCTTCTACCGCTGTACCATTAAGAGCATACTCACCAACTGCATCTCTGTATAGTAAGGCAGTTGCTGTGCTGCAGACCACAAAGCACTCCAACGTGTGGTAAAAATGCGCAGCGCATCATAGGCACCCACCATCAAGGACATACATCACAAGCGCTGCCTGGGCAGGGTGACGAATATCATTAAGGATGGGTGGTCCTCATGTACCCACCCAAATCAATGACAGGGAACCAATCCATCGCTGGGCACACACTCACTCACACAAACACACTCTATACGGGGCAATTTGGAGAATTCAATTGACTTGATCCATGTTTTTGGACTGTGGGAGGAAACCGGAGGACCCGGAGGAAACCCACACGGACACGGGGAGAACATGGAATCTCAACCTAAATTGGGATTCAAACCGGGAACCCCTAGTGCTGAGAGGCGAATGAGCTAACCACTAAGCCACCGTGCCGCCCGAATCTAATCTAATGAAATCTAATCTAATATTTCTCATATCATCTTATAAAAGATAAACTTTGATCATTTACATTTGACATCACTTGCTTCTTTAGCTATTTCTATGATATTATAGTTTTATTTATTATATTATACAGTATATGATATATATGTTAATTCTCAGTAATTGCATAATGTAATGCCAAAACTATCAGCTCAAAAGTTAAATGCATGTTACTATACTTTTATTATAAATATGTTAAATTTACTTTAGTTTTCTAGCTATTAACCCCAAGCTACTAATTATCACACTGGACTTATTTTGGCTAAAACACTTTTAAGTAAAACAGAGAATAAAAAACATTATAAATAATTAAAAGCAAGGTAGCTCTTACACTGATTCGAAAATGCACCTCTGCGATTGCCATTTCTGGGAACCGTATCTTGTTTTTAGAGGTTGCCATGGAAGCAGAGCTGTTGAAATGCAAACACGGGTACAGTGGCTTTATGATTAGCCACTCCAATACTGGTAAAACTGTTCTGGTACTTAAATTACCAGAGAAAAATACTGCTGCTTAAATTACATCTGGGAAGGAATCTGGCACATATCTAACTAATCTGTATCTGAATCTGTATCATTAGACTGTGTGTGTTCTAAAATTGGTCTTTACGACTAAAAATCTATAAGTAGCACAAAATATTTTAGAGCTAGATTTAGGGTACACTAGTTAGTACATTAGTTACCTAGGGTACACTAGTTAGCTTTGAAGTTAGTTTAATTGTTTGTCTAAGTCACTATTGAATAAATGAAAGTATTTAATTCAAACTTCATGCATTGAAACAAAATGGAGAACTGTAAATAAAATCGTAATTTGAATGATCTGTATGTCTTCATGCTTGGGTCAGTACAAAGGTTCAAAGGTTCATTACAAAAGGTTCAATTTAAATGTTTTGGTTTACTTGTAAAGAAACCTTTTATCTTTAACACTCTGAATTAAAACAGTGGTAATTCAGACCACAGTGGACTATTGCAGATGCCTTTGCATTCATGCAAACAGAATAATTAGAGTAGTTAGAATTCCCCTTCTGTTACGTTTAGCTTCCTTGCGGCTCAGAAGTTGGATAAAATGAACATTGCACAGGAAGCATGTTAACTCAGTCTCTGTACTGGTAAACAGTCTCTGTACTGGTAAATGTTTCATGGAACTTGCAAATAGGTCAAATTTGCGACATTTGTGTAGAAAAAAAGGATCCACAGTTTATCCCTTGGTTTCATTCAAATCTGGTCTGCTATGTCTGCTATGTGTATTTCAGCTAGACTCTTTTATGACATCCCAGAAGGAAGAAAAATCAAAAACGAGATCTCATTTTTTCTGTAATTTCTCATGGACAATGAGATCAAATGGAAAAACTAAAGAAAATGTATCTGTTAAATGTGTCTCCTGAGATAAAGACCTCAGTAATCTCATGTGTTTCCTTTTGAGTTTTAGTACAAATCTAAATAAAATCTCTCATTGTGCTCAGATTTACCAAAATAGTAAAGTTCTTTATTAAAAAACAGGTGTCTCAATTTAAACTCAACCATTTCTCATCCAAAGACTAAAAGCTGTCATAGCCCTGATGCTGTCAATTGTTTCTTAGTTGCTAAACATTTAACACAAGGGCATGGTAGTTTTATGATAAGGGAGTCAGAAAAAGAACTTGGGGGCTCTGTCTTGGAGAGACTGGTGTGGTGCTGAGATCAGAGTCGGATCGTGATCTTGGGCTTGTCTTGGAAGAACACACTGCTTTGACTCGGTTTGTCATAAATAAACCACTTTATTCAAATTACTCTGAAATCGACTGTACTGTGATTTTTGTCGCCTTCAGAAAATGTTCATCGAGGAAATTGAGATTTCCTAACATACTTAACATAAAAGAAACTGATTGAACTATTGTGGGCATTTTGATTTTTAAGATATAGAATTTACTTTACAGGGTCAATATATTTGAACCTGGAATCCCAAGTGCTGAGATGCGAACGTGCTAACCACTAAGCCACCGTGCTGCTACTTAATTATAGTTATTACAACATTTCCAGAATAAACAAATTTACCCCAAAGTTAGACTGTGCAAAAAAACACAACTCAATTTATATGTTTCACACTTTAAAAGTAACCAATGAAAATAACCACTACATAAACTAAATGAAAAACACGTGAACTCAAATAATCAAAAGAAAATGTAAACAGGTGAGGGCTACTCCTTACACACTTTCCACAAGGCTCTGTTGTCTAGAAATAGATTTCTCACTAAAGGTGGGGAATTATAGAGAACCTTTGATAGAACCCTGAGATCATTAACACCTTGCCACACATGATAAAATATACCTTTATGAAAAAAGTCATTGCCTAGGGCACCTGTTCTTCTTTGAGTTAATTAACTTTCGTTCATGGTCGTTATTTTAGTTAATTAACTCTTTCTTTTCATTGGTTTGCTTTGTGCACGTGGTCGGGTGTCTGTGTGTATTTATTTCCAGTGTTCCCCTTCCTCCATGCATGTCGTTAGTTTTATGTTCGCTCGCGTTGTACCTCCTCTGTTTGTTGGTATGTCTACACCTTTAAAATAAATTCAGTTATTCTGCTATCTGCGTGCCTGGCTCCCTTCAGCGCGTTTAGGCGCTGCGGCTCTGCGCTTCATCTGCGCAGCCGCTTTTGATCGAGGTAGGTGAACGTTACAGAATGACGTACCAATTATTTGGGGAGTCCAGAGCCCAGGTAAGCCTATTTAAATTTTTCTTTGCGGGGACCATAAACCCTCGTACTCGCGGCACCCTCCGTCGTGTCCGCGAGTACGCCAGTATGCGCAGCCCGCCGTCCCGGAGCCGTAAAGACGGCTCCAATTCAACGATGACGGAGTGGTGCAACTCCGATGATGAGTGGTTATGGAGGAGTGGATACACCTGGCACTTTACAGTAGAATTTTGGTATATAAAATTTATATACAGTTTTTGCAATACAGCAATTAAAAAGTTCAGATTCAAAACAGCTTTACAGCTCACTGATGTTTCATACACTTACAGTTGGTGCACTTTCAAGTTGTATAATATAGCTAAAAAAATTATATCCAGTAAATATACACTTTTTTTATCAAAGAGGAATATTTACATGTAAAAAAGCATGTTTTATGTTTAGAGTCCTATAAAATTTACATAATGCTGAACATCAACCCAACCGAAGGAAATCATATTAGTCAGTTGTCCAAACAGTTGTTCATCTTATTGACCATAGTGTACGTATATAAGACAAAAAACAATATTATTTTTTGTGATGTACTACATAAGATTACACTGCACTATATGACTTTCATTCATGATTTTATCTACTGTATGTTCTTAAAAAGTTATATAATGACACTTTTCAATTTATTAAAAATATTATACTGTAAAAATATAGTATTGTTCTCAGTAGCTTGTTGTGGTTAACTTTTTGCATCAGTCTGCTAGTTTGCGTTTATTAATTACCTTTCAGTGTTGTGAGACATCACTCGAATATTACAATGATTATTCAGTCCTATAAAAATCAAACAGTCAACCATGCTTTCAACTTTGTGGAGGTCTTGTTTTGTTCAAACATGACTCGTGCACCACTCGTGCACCAAAGCAAAGGCACATTTTGAAAAATTTGTTGTGGAATAACTTGACCAGCCTAGACCAATGACACAGGCTTTGACACCATTAAATACATATATGAAACTAGAAAAGAGATTGCATGCCAGTCCCTCTCATCCGACATCTGTGTCTAACCTCCACGAATGCTTTTGGATGAATATTAATTCTCACACTCAAAACTCTTGTAGAAAGCCTTCACAGGAAAGTGGAATCAGTTATTTCTGCAAATGAGAAACATGTTTAAAGTGGAATGTCATAAAAGCTCATATAGGTGTAATGTGTAGGTGTCCCAATACTATTGTAGTGTGTTCTTCTGAGACTTGGGTAAATTATATTTAAATTATAAAATATATTAAATTATATATTAAATTATAATTAAGTATGGTCCTATTAGCAGAAATTTCGACAAGCCAAGGTCCAGACATTATAATTTCTGACTTGTGTTATGATTAAGTGTCACATCCTGTATAAGTAGCCAAGTAGTTCTATCAGCATTACGTCAATAACAACTGAAAGATAAAACAAATGAAAAATATATGTTCAATATATTTTAACAGGGACGGCATGGTGGCTTAGTGGTTAGCATGTTCGCCTCTCAGCCCTGGGGATTCCAGGTTCGAATCCCAAACTGAGCGCTTTCTACATTCTCCCCGTGTCAGCATGGGTTTCCTCTGGGTCCTCTGGCTTCCTCCCCTCTGGGTCCTCTGGCTTCCTCCCCAATTAAAAAAAACAGACTGCTTTTGAAAAAAGGGCATCATAAAGTGCATGTTAAAAGAAAAAATAAATAAAACAGCAGTCTTCTAGTTAACTCACAACTTAACAGTTTATTTCCCTCTTGTAATTCTTCTCAGTTTTTGCTGTCAAATTTTTTTTTTTTTGGAGCACTCCATCTGAATTAGTCTTTCTTTGACTCAATGCTCAGTTCGTACCTTGCCTGTGCATGCTCTGTGCTCCCTAATCTGCAGAGATCTGATTGGCTGAGGAGTGCCTTTGGTACTCTTACTACTCACGCAATTGGTCTGTGAGTTTACTGAGCAGTTAAGCCACTACCAGACAGACATGAAAAAATTTAGCTGCTTAAAATAAAGAGTGAAAATTAAACCATTCCCAATAGTTTGGAATAGTTCTCAATAGTTCCCAATTGGTTTGGGTCCGCATAATAATGATTGGGTCAGGATCTAAATAAATCTAATTTAAAAATATGAGTGTGGCATTAAGACGCTGAAATAGGCCGCGTGTACATAAAATACATCTAGTCAAAATTATTGTTCTTTAAGATTAATTAAAAACAGTTGGAAGGTGAAAAATGTAAATGCTGTTCTGTTAAATGTTTAATTTACAATTGACAGTTCTTTTTAAAAGTCTTCGAATTGACTGGATTTACATTTATTTAAACGTAATAGGTGCTTCAATTTTTATTTTTTTTTTATTTATTTTTTTAAGAAAACGTGTGTGGTTTGTATTTTATAATATATTATATTATAGTATATATTATAATGTGGGTCAAAAATGTGGGTCCCAGGCTGAAACCAGTTGAGAATCATTGCTCTGGAGGATTATTTTTTCACTTAAATATCCCTTAAAATCTATATCATATAGAAATATGGCTTTTTACTACAGTGTGAGGACATCTGGGAATCTTTCATGGTTTCAGGTCACCTAATTCCTTTGTGCATGTTGCAGTGTGAAAAGTGCTGAGGAAGGCTGAGCAAAGAAGGATTTAATTCTATGCTGTAGGCAAAATGTGAGTCAGATCAGAGTGTGCGCTTGTAAGTGCACGGGTGCATACAAGCATGTTTTTAGGTAGAACTTGGCAGGAGGGATATATTTATGACTCTCCTCACTGAGTGTGCTGGAGCTTTGTAAGCAACTGTCAATCAGATTTATGGTGCCAGTCACGGCTGAAAAAAAATATTTTTTTTCCCTTATTCAGAAGACGTAAAGACACTTTGATAGCTTCCTCACACTAATAGTTCACTCATAATTTATCAAAAATGTGTTTACACAGCTGCACCGACATCCCCTGCAGTGTAGCATGCTTAACATATTGTTATATGTGGAGATTATTTGAACTAGTTAGCATTCTTAATTGTTCAGTTCAATTATCTTGTTTTAAATAAAATAAGATGTTCTATAGCAGATATAAAACATTAAGGCCAGGTTTAAAATATGGCCAAAATTACCATTTGACAAATTCACCAATTGCTTATCATTTCTGTGAACTATGGGAGGAAAGAAATGAACATGGTAAAATTCCCTTATAGTCTTTTTTTTATAAAAAAGATAAAATCACAAATACATGAACATTTTTTTTATATAAAACTTTTTTTATTTTTGCCCCCATATAGCCATAATTGTTGTTAATGTTGTTAGTACCAATAACAATGTAACAATAAGCATCTCTGAGTTTTGCCCAGGACTTTAGTGCTCATGTCAGAATGTAAATAAAATTGTAAATCAAATTACATTTTTTTCAGGACATTGCGCTCTATACTGTACACTTTTATCCAACCATGATTGACAACAAACTTTTTAAAACATGGTTTGTCTGTCAGTTATATGCTGAGGGTTTATTTCTGTTTACAAAATGGCTAGTTCCGGTCCGTTAATCTGATTGGCTTAGTCGTTTGTCCAGCTGTGACATCAATGACAATAATTCACAACTCTGACTGCTTCACATTTGTATCAATGTGTGATATACTATACATTATTTTAAATCATATAACATTGATAGAAATACAAATTATTATCAACAGCAAGCTAATTTCCAATGACCGCTAAGCCGATATCCTGTTGCTTGGCAATCAATGTTACTTTAAAGAAACGAATACATTACATTGCAGAAGACCAATTTATTAATAATTGTGTTTAAAATAAACTAATTTATGGATTAAATTTATATATATATATATATATATATATATATATATATATATATATATATATATATATATATATATATATATATAGTTTTTTAATGGCCATTTTAAAAAAGCAACAACACACTTTGGATTATTGTGAATAAAGCATGGGAAAGAGGTGGAATGGTCAAATGACTTATTTTCTGTGATTTATTCATAATAATGATGCATTATCATGAATAAAATCACGGAAAATCTACCTTTGTGCATTATTGATTTATTATGCATTTCTGTATTATGCTCTAATGCAGAATAACAATCAGTAGAATGTTTTATATTCAGAAAAAATATTCATTAAACAGGCAAATTTTTTTTATTGTTTTTATTTTTTTATTTTATTGTTTCCAGAATATAAAAATATGAACTGCCTAAACTCCATATATGTAACAAATTTCAACTACATAATAATCTCATGCTTTATAGTAGGTATTTTGAATGCGTTTTTGCAAAAAACATTTACTTGGAAATCGGACACAAATTCTTTCATTCATTCATTACCTTCCGCTTAATATTCTACTGGGGTCGTGGTGGGGTTCCCTATGCACATCCAAAAGAGAAAGTTTTGGGTGCTGGGCAGATACACCCAGGACAGGATGCCAATGTATCCCTGGGCACACAGCTGAAGAAACTGTGGACAGTGCAAGGAAATCGGAGAACCCGGAGGAAACCAACACAGACACAGAGAACAATCCGGGGAAACTCCACCCGGATTGGATTTCGAACCTGGATTCCCAGCACTGAGTTGGAGGTGCTAACCACTAAGCCACCGTGCCGCCCCGGACACAAATTGTTTTACAATATTTCTAAGATTGATTTGTTGGCGGTTCCACCTACAAAACCTAAAGTAAATGCAATAAATAAAAACATGGATTAGTGCAAAATAACATTTTTTTTTCAAATATGCTTTTTATGTAATGAAAAGGCAATAACTTTTAATTTAACTCTTTAAATTTCAGCAACATTTTCTTGTCAGTTGGATTAATAGGTGGAGTTATCAAAGGTGAACTGGAATTGAAATTTGAGAGATTCAGTTCTGTCAGTGTTCATACAGATCATTACTAATATAAAGACAGAACGAGAAAGTGCTTTTGAATTAGTGCTGTGTGTATGTGAGAGAGAGGTTTTGGCAGAAGGTTTTCTGGGAGTTCTCTAGGAGAATAATACTTACATCTCCACCTACTGGCCACAAAAACACAACTACAGTTAATTCTCTTGTCACAATCAGATCTAATAAATGTTTACAAATGTTTTAGTTTTCCTCCATGGCAGGAAGAAATTACCAATTTGCAGTAAGGTTGATATTATCTGAGGTGCACAATGACAAAAAAAATTGCTTACCTTAGAGTTGCAGAAAATGTTGGAGCCTCTATGTTGTTACCAGGTGAAAGACAAAGACATGATAAACCTCGGTTGAGAGAGGGGGAGGCAGTCTATTTCAGGACACAAACATTCACACAAAAAACACAAAACAAGCCCCCTCCCCCTCATCTTCTACAGACCTGATACACCATAAATAACGCATCAGGATAATCATTGGAAAAAACAGTACAATAACATTATTTTTCTTTTGTTCCACTGTTTTCTAATGTGCCAAGTTTTTAATAATCAGACTACACGATTGCATCTGCCAGTCTCACCACTCCTTTTTGCCTTCTTCATGTCCCTGTATGACCTCACCCCTGGTCTGTAACTGCATCTTCTCATCTTTAACTCTTCTGACACCAACCCACAAATTTACCCTAGCCTTGTCTGTTATTTTAACACAGCAGTGGTATTTTTAGATGTCTGAGTGTATACTAGCAAAGTTATTTTCGAACTATTCTGGCTTGATAAATTCAGCCATGCTCATGAATGGATGCTGATATCACATTTTAAAGACACACAGGTCTTTCCTGTGTGTGAATAGCCAGACACAAGGACATCTTTGTATACACTTTACCTCAGCTTTAAATTATGAATAGTGTCTGTGACAAGCCATCTGTCTTTTTGCCCCTAAAATGTTTAGAATGCAAATATTTTCTTGATGTCTTTCAATTAGCGGTAAGTCAAAGCTGCTGCCAAATTGAGAGAAACAGACGGAAAGAGGTCGGTGGGTTCAGACTGTAGTCCTGCCAACTGTGGAATATTTTATCGTACCTCAGAAATTATTTGTTCTTGTCTGTGAAATGTGTTTCTTGAAGCAACTAATTCTCACACAAGGATAAAATAATGATTGGAAATGTTGGACTGTTTAACATGTTTTTGTTCACTAAAAACTGAAGGATAGTGTATTGACAAGACCAGGTAGGACCCAAATCTAATTTTTAGGCTAAATATGACCCTACTGTTATATACACATTCCATGCTGAATCATTTATTCATTATCTTTCACTTAATCCTCTATTAGTGATGTGAGGGGGGGGGGACACACAAACATTCACACAAAAAACACAAATTAGTAAAAAGTATTACATGTACACTGCAGCACTGTAATTCAGAATTTATACATTAGCACATTTATAGATTGATAGAACGTCCAATAGGGATGGCACATTGGTGTAGTGGGAAGCACAATGTAATTGCAAAGTTCTAAATGGCCCGGTGTATACTAACAATGTAATTGACCTGTATCTGACGTCACTTCCTGCCACGCAGTCAGTGTGTACACGTACTTGTGCTGTCTAGCTCTGTTAAGCTTAACTACTAAATTAAGTGTTATTTAGTTATTTAGTTACTTTTTTATTTTCTCTTGACTGTTCAGCTACTTCATCGTTATTACATAGCATTTATTCTGCTTTTTGTCCCTCACTACTCTCCAAATCGCGGTGTTGTTGCTAGCATTTTTAGCTGCTAACGCTAGCACTTTCGGAATAGGAATAAAAATTGACAATTCAGAGCCAAGGCCAGGCTGCAGACAGAATGGCTTAACCAACTGCCTGCGAACTGCCAGGAATCGTCACCCTAACTAGGTCCCATACCATTAAGACAAAAAGAGTCCAAAAAGTGTGCCAAAAAATCTCATTAATATCAATACAATCTCAATTAATGTCTGAAACACTTTTAAGTTCAAACTTGGGTTATTAAAAATTAGGTCACTTTCATCAAAATCAGCTCTAGTTCAAGAAATAATAACTGATAACTTCCTAAATGTCTTTTGTCTCACAGAGACCTGGATTAGGGCCAATGAATACTTAGCATTAAATGATGCCTCTCCACCTGGATATACTTATGCTCATAAACCACGTCTTAGTGGACGAGGAGGTGGAGTGGCTATGATCTATAAAGAAAACATAAATGTAACACTTTTGAAAATCGTTTGAAGCTCTTGTACTCAACATAAGCAGCTCAACTTCATTAAAGAATAAATACAATCTAATGCAACTTATTACCATATACCGCCCTCCCGGCCCATTTACAGAGTTTATTAAAGAATTTGGTGAATTTCTCTCTAACATAGTAATCTCATCAGAAAAGGCCTTAATAGTTGGTGACTTCAATGTTCACTTTGAAAACCCACTAGACTCATTTAAATTAGCCTTGCAGTGGGGCAGAAGCAGTCCTTTTCCAGTCGGCAGTGGGGTTGGCTCGTGCATGACCTATCGCGAATTTTTCATGCAAGTTCAATGAGCCAGAATGTAATTATGGGATAGGGCCATGTCAGGCCTGGGTTTTTATGTGGGAGCACACGTCCCAGTGCACCAGTCACCCTGAGGTCCTGCGCACTGCTCAGATCATTTCACGCAAGTATAGGTGGGAGACATTACAGGCTATTGTACAGGACTTTGTGCGGTATTGTTCCACCTGCGCAGCCTGTAAGACTCCTCAGGAACTGCCTGCAGGTAAGCTTTGCCCTTTGCCTGTGCCGGTGAAACCGTGGTCCAATATCGCACTTAACTTTGTGACGGGTCTGCCTCCCACCAATGGCTACTGCTCTGTCCTGTCATCGACCACTTGTCCCGGCGGTTAAGCTGGTTCTCCTTAAGGGGCTGCCCTCAGCGTTCGAGACAGCGAAGTTATTGTTTGCGCAGGTGTTTTCTTCTTTTGATATCCCTGAGGTGATTTTCTCCGATAGAGATCCTTAGTTTACGTTTTGATCTGGAGGGCATTCTGTGAGAAGATGGGCTCCTCAGTCAGTCTCACCTCTGGTTTTCACCCACAAACCAAAGGTTCCTGTGAGCGCTCGCACCAGGAACTAAACAAGTTCCTGCAGATCTATGCCCAACGTAAACCTGTTGGATTGGTCTCCATACCTCCGTTGGGCAGAGATCACCCAGAACTCGCTGCACCACTCATCCACCAGTATCATCCCATTCCAATGTGTTCTGGGGTACCAACCACCCTTTGCACTGTGGGACAGGGATGCACCGGCAGTCGACGCCTGGTTTTGGTGTAGAGAGGATGTATGGGCCCAGGTCCACCAGCGTGTCGGCTCAGAAGTTCGCGGTATAAACGGTTTGCCGGTGTAAACGGTTCACCAATCGTGTCTGGGGTCCCATTCCTCGTTTTAAAATGGAGAACATGGTGTGGCTTAATACCCGAGATATCAGGTGTCATCAGGGTACCTGTAAGCTCCTGCCAATTTTCCGGGTCCATTTCGCATCGTGGCCATTATTAATGAAGTTTCAGTACGCCTAAAACTTCCTCAGTAACTTTGCATACACCCCACCTTCCACATCTCGCTTCTCAAACCGTTCATGCCTGGGCCGTTAGAGTCCAATTGGGGGTCCGGTGGAGATGCGATCGAGGATAATGTGTCCAACATTTACTCGGTTGCCTCTCTGTTGGACTCCCGTCGGCACAGGGGTAGGTTGCAGTACCTGGTGGATTGGGAGGGGTTTGGTCCTAAGGAAAGGAGCTGGGTCTCTGTGGAGGAAATCCTGGCCCAGAGTCTCATCAGGGAGTTCCATTGTGATCACCGTGACCATCTTGCTCCATGCCCCAGGGGTCGGCAGCCGTCCCAAGGCAAATTCTCCAGTCTTAGTGAGGGTCATCTCTGGTTGAAGTGCCTGTTTCTGGAGGTTGTAATGTCACACACCCACCATTCCACCTAATTTGGGTTCTTCCATCCTCATCCCCTGTTTATTAGGTACAGGTGCGTCTCATCACGGCTGCCGCCTATTTAGACTGGTTCTTCAATTCTGCCAGTGCAGAGATTTCTCGGTTGTGAATGGAGGACCACTCTCGTTCTGGCCCTTGGCGTTCATGTCCACAGCTTAGCAGTCTGGTCTGTTCACAGTGTTTTCCTAGGACGCTCCACACGGGGACTCGTAAGGTGTTACTGGCTTCCGGCTCCAGCGTTTCCGATCCAGCCATGTGTTTCGCTTTAGTTTTTCCTGTTCCTGGAAGGAACCTCAGTCTGGTGATGTCAAGGCTAGCCGCTCGTTGACTGTGTGTCAGTTTGTGTTGGGGCTCCTCCCCGTGTTATTATTGAAGGATAATAAAGGACTTTTTTGTTGCCGATCACACTTCTCCCGTTTCCTCCGTTTGCGTGACATTGAGAGGTGAACATGCCAACCACTTATCCACCTTGCCACCCCCCATACATATTACATATGAAATTATAACAGACATATTTTACAACAAAAATTTTATTAAATCCTTGTTCTTGCTGTAAACAAGTGGACTGTGAGAATCATATATTTAAAAAAAAAAAATATTTTTTATAATTCGCCAGAATCAAGACTTAATTTAACTATACAGTCACACACACACCAACATGTCTTTTGTTCCATCTCTCTTGTGCTCAATGGCTAGCGCTAGAACTTTCTCTTCCACTTTTTTGAACCTTCCTCTTCTTAGTCCTTTGCACAGACACCTTTCAGAGAATGTAGAGACACAGCTAAGCTTTCCTGGGATCATGTTAAGGGATCAGGTGAGATTATTTGCCAGGTGAACAGGTGAGGGAATTTGGTGCTCTTGACAGTCTCTACAATGAAGCCATTGATGTTCAGTGAAGAGAGATTCAGATAATTCTTCTGAAGTCAACAACCATCATTTTAGTTTTGATGCCTAAAAAAACTTTTATTTTGTTGGCGTTCCATAAAAATATTAAATTGAGGCACCTGTCATAAGATACAGGGTGTTAGTATAAGTGTAACAAACAAAGCAGCACAGCAGTTGATGATTACCCAATTGACTAGACGAAAAATCAGACCTACCTCTTTAAATCCACAGAGCATGCGCTGCTGACCCTAGGTGCCACCGATAAACATTGGGATTCTTCACTAATAAATGAATCTGTAGTTTAAAACCCACTACAACCTGATGCACAGACTTAAATTGTGAAGATAGAAAATATAGCTGCTAGCGGCATGGATTAAGTGACTTGATTGCTTAGGAAAAGGGCAATGGCATCTTACCTGTCCCAGTGCCAGAAAAACCTAGAACGCACAGCATGCACACTGTAGCAAGGCACACAGTAGAGTGCCACGAACAATTGAAAACAATGGCAATATGAACAGGGATCCAAATCAAAAACGACACTGGCGCTAACAGACAAGCGGCCACCAAGGACTGGTGCAGGTGCGATTAAAGAGAGAGCAGACAAGGGAAAGGGAAGGCACATTCATTGGGTGGCCACTTAGCGCTGAAGAGTGACAAGTGAGCTCACCACTAGCCCCCTTTGTCTAGGATGTCCTCTGCATGGACCCTACTATGCTTCTCTGGGCTGAAACCTTCCCACTCCACCAAATGCTGTAGTCTCCCATTACGTCATTGCATCAACCGCTGGCGCGTCAGTAGGTGTGTTGTCCCAAGGCACAAATGGCGACTAGTACCCAAGTAGGCACTAGTAGGGAGTCAGACCCATGGCAGAGTGCCAGAGAGAATTTTGCATGATCTCTGCCCAGGGCAGATAGCGGGACCAATATGCGGGGTTCTGGTGTGTGGATGCGGAGGAAGTTGCTTAGCTCCAGGTGTGTGCGTTCACAAGCCCCGTTGGACTCAGGGTGAAACCCTCAAGTAAGGCTAACCGAGACTCCCAGTTTCTCCATGAATGCTCGTCAAACGGTCGAGGGGAACTGTAGCCCCCGATCGGATATTATATCATTGGTATGTCAAATGTGGTAACGACGCGTTAGAACAGCAGCTCTGCTGTCTGAAACGCTGTGGGCATTGTGAGGGGGGGAACCAAACGGTACACGAGAAACGATCGAGGATGGTGCAGATCACAGAGTAGCCATTTGACGGAGGCAGTCCTGTAACGATGTCGATGGAAATGTGGGACCAGACAAAACGAGATCTGTAGGTTGCCGTTATTAAAAAAAATAACAACCAAGTTAAGAAACTCCAGGTTCTTATGGTCAGTGAGCTGAGGATTGGGAACCTGGAGCCAATCAATCAATGTCTTCACTCTTCTAAAGCTAATTTGATAGCGAGGAGCTCACGATCCCATATCGCGTAATTTCGCTCGGCAGGGTTAAATTTGTGGGAAAAGTACGCGATGGGGCGAATCCCAGAGAATCCACTTACCTTTTGGGAGAGCACGGCCCCTACCTCACTACTGGAGGCGTCTACTTCCACAATAAATGGTTGACCTAGTTTCAGATGGGCGAGCACCGGGTACGAAGTGAAGTGCTGTTTGAGGGCCCGAAATCCGTTCTATGCGGCTGGGGTCCATTTAAGCGCTTTGGCAGCCCCTTTAAGAAGAGAGGTGAGGGGCAACGTGTGCAGGCTGAACTTGGGTATGAACCACCGATTCATTTTGGGAGATTTATACAAATTTCAGTTATTAATGCATTCTTCAGAAATTGTTGCAACTAATCCAAATACACATTTAATCTCAACTTGTGCAAACATGTCGCTGCAAAAATGTTAAATTTAATAAAAATGTGTATGTAGGCAAAACTGTCAATCTTGCATGCTTTGCTAAAGATAGAGTTGCAGCAGACTAGATCAGAAGAACAAGCTATACCTGAACTCATGAACACTATTGTTGTTGCTTTTTCCCCAAACAGCTTTCTTAACAACTTTGTTAAGCTGAGTGATACCTAAAATGTTCAAGTTTAAGTTCAAGTATATAGTTATATAGCTCTTTTTACAAGTACATTGTACAATGTTTTTTTAGTACATTGACTCAAGGCAGCTTCACACTGTTCTTAGCCTAAACCACTAATAAACAAGTGAAAGTGGCAGGAAAAGAAGAAAAAAAGAAACTATAAAGGAATAACATTGTGGGAGAAGAAAAAGTGCTAAATATGTTAGAACTACAAATAAACTCTTTTTATTGCCTTTGAAATAGATCAAAATAACTTTACAACTTTAATGCTTTGACTAGACCCTTGTTACATAAATAATTTTTACAAAAATTACATAAATAAATGTCATGTGTTGTTAAATGTTTAATTATAAGACTGTTAGATAGCGTGGCACTGCTACTCTATGTTCATTTATTCAGGATTGTGACTGGCAAAGTAACCTTAAAAAAGGAACTTTGGCAAAGTTACAAAGTTTTATGTTCTCTTTTTTTCAATGTTTTGTACATTGTACGTAGGTTTCAAGTTGAATTTAATAATTAAACAATTTAAAATACACAAATTGTCATATACACAAAAGCCCCATCCCTTTGTGTAAATGGGGCGAGCTTATAAGCGGCAGCTTTGGGCATGTGCAGTTCTTTTGGAGTGTGGCTGTGGAGCTTTGTGGGTCTGCTCTGACTGTGAGACTGAACATTGTGTGTTGTGGAACGGGGTTCATGACAAAACCCGCTGCTCACTAAGAACAGTAACTGAAAAAGAGGCTCAGAGGCGTGTGCTCAGAGGCGCCAAAAGTCTCCAACAACAACAAACAAAGTTTCTAGATTTGTCCATTTTTAAATCAGTAAGTGGGTGACCAAGTTCAAGTTTAAGTAATTTATTTATATAGCACTTTTTACAACAGTACAGTGTCACAAAGCAGCTTTAAGGTGTTATAAGCCTGAAACCCCAAAGAGCAACAAGAAGCAACAGAAGCAAAAAAAAAAAAAAAAAAAACTCCCCGTTTTGTAGTATGATCAACTCAACACAGCTCCACACCTTAATCTAAAGGGATTAAGACTCAAAAGAAAAAAAAAAATCAATTTACTGATAGTGAATTAGGGTTAGGGTTAGGGTTTATGGTTCGGGTTGGGTCAGGGTTAGAGGTTGGGGTTAGGGTTAAAATTAAACCAGCTCTTTGAAAGTGGAGCTCACATGTTAAATAACACAGCTGATTCACTCAATTCACTTTGACATTGTCATTAATTATGAAGATTATGTAGGATTTTATTTGTTATTGATAAAATTTTGTAAGTAATGTGCAACTTAACAAGTAGCCGTTGCAAGTTAGATAAGGTTTGATATATTCAAACTTTCGAGTTCTAGTCAAAACACTAGCTGCAGCATTTTGAACCAGTTTTATTTTATGCAATGACCATCCTGTCAAAAGTGAATTGTAATAATCCAACCTTACATTTATATAAGTTTAAATTAGTTTCTCTGCATTTTGGAAGACTTAAAGTTGGAAAAATGCTATTCTAGTAATATTGTTAATGTGCTTTATAAAAGGAATATCTCAATGGTTATTGAAGAGTCTAAAAGCATGGGGGTTATGTAAGAAGATGTCATTGAATGTATATTCCCAATCTTTATAAAAGTTACCTAATGATACATTGATGCAAGTGTTAATTGATGCATTAAAGAGTACAAACCACTGGTGTACACATGTACTCTTACTCATTTGCTGATTTGGACACAAATTGTTGTACTTTTTTTAGAGGTGAGGGAAAAACTAAATTAAAACATACACAGGAATGGAGTGGGGGTGGGAGACACACACGCCAAACCATTCAAAGATAATAACCAATTTTTTTTTTTAATTCTGGTGCTGGTTATAAACTTTTTTGTGCTCTGTGATCATGACAGGACACTTGGTTCCAGAGAGACCAACAGTGGTTTTCATACAAATTTCCTCCACATGTAAGTAATTTCTGCTTTTTTGGTCTGAGGAACACCCGAGCATTCAGAAATCTTTCTGTAACCTTTTCAAGCTTTTTTCAGTAGTTAGTTATGAACACAGATTTGATCATAAATCAAGGTCATAGGATCATTCCTACAATTTTTAATAGCTGCTTAGACACAAAATCTCACACACTACTTCAGTTCAGTTCACTTGAGCAAAAACCACACATCTTGTCTGCAAAACCTGAAGTTTTCTTGACTCTTGGCCTTACAATAGGTTTTTAAATTTTATATGTAAGTATGTTAAGTTTCTTTGCAACACAATATGTTCGGCTTTCTTAGACATAAATTTAATGGGAAGCAACTTTTTCCAACTATAATCAAAAAGCTACACATATGACAATTGGATCATCATTGCCGAGTTTTATATTTAAAATAGTTCATTAGAAAATATGATTTCGCTACATTTAGGTGCTTGTTGAAAGATCTGGCCACTATACAACAGAAAGTATTTATTGTTCATAAAATAAAATAAAAAAATATATATATTTATTAGTAGTTCTTACTCTTTTACGTCCTTGGTCATTCTCAGATCCATGAAATGGATCGAAAATGTCCCACACGTTAACATACTAAACAAAAATAAGAATGCAACACTTTTGTTATTATTCCTATTTTTCTTGAGCTGAACTCAAATACTTTTTTCTGTGTATGCATGTTTTAGTTAGTTTAGTTAGTTAAATTCATCCATGCATCCATTATCTTCCACTTCATCCTGTACTTGAGTCACGATTGGGGTGGGGGGTGTTCCATTTGCCCATCCAGGGGTAAACGTTTCGGGCCTTGGCAGATACACCCAGGACAGGGTGCCAATCTATCACTGGGCACACACTCACTCACACAGACACACTCTAAATGGGGTAATTTTGGATAATTCAACTGACCTTAATCCATGTTTTTGTACTGTGGGAGGAAACCGGTGAACCCGGAGGAAATCCACGTGGATACGGGGAGAGCATGAAAATCCCCAGATTTGGATTTGAACCAGGAATCCCTAGTGCTGAGAGGTGAATGTGCTAACCACTATGCCACCGTGCCACCCAGGTTCAAGTTCAAGTAATTTATTGATATAATGCTTTTTACAATAGCACATTGTCACAAAGCAGCTTTATAAGCCTCTGAATCCCCAAAGAGCAAGTGACAGTGTCAAGAAAAAAAACTCTCTGTTGTGTTGTTATCTTAAGGAAGAAACCTTGGGAGGACCAAGACCAAGACCAAGACCAAGACTCATCCTCCTTCAGCAGCATCAACAGTGTAGGACAGCCATGTACAGATTGTGTGATGATCAGGTGTCCGTATTTAACAATTGGAAAATTATATAAGTCCATTAAGGGCATCCTGCAGGACTGCCAGTCCAATAAAAATCCAGGTTCCATTCAGTAATAGTCGTAGCTTCAATGCTTCAGCAGAGTCATGGATAAAGAGCTGAGGACACCTCCAGGAAATTAGCGACACCTCTAAAGAAACAACCAAGAAAAGCAGTTAGAGCTAATAAAACACAGCATTTAAGTAATAACCAGAGTTTGATTGACACAGTGTAGCATGTGACTCCGGCATAACTGACATGAGCAGCATAACTAAAAGTGGCAGACACTGCAACTCTACATTGTGGGAGAACGCTCTTCCACCAAAAGTAATTTTATTCATTTTAGGAGATAAAAGTAAACCAGCACCTTGAGATCTGAGCTTGATTGTTGGCTTATACAGTTGAATCAGCTCAGTGAGATACTGTGGAGCCTGATTATGTAGAATGTTATATGTTATGAATAAAATTTTGTACTCAATACAAAACCTGCACTTACAAAAGTTTACACTGGCTTGTTTTGCATTAAATCTTCGTTTAATATTTAATACACTTACAAAAGTTTACACTGGCTTGTTTTGCATTAAATTTTCGTTTTTCTACTATAAGACATCTAAAATGAGTTTTAGAGAATTTGTCAGTACATCCAAGCATCTTTACCTCCAAATTATGGAAGCCCGTTTCCGCCACTAAGTGGGGAAAAAAAAAAGGAACTCAGAATTCTGACTTTTTATCTCAGAATTCTGACTTTATAGCTTAGAATTCTGACTGATTAACTTTTTTGTGATTTTACCCTGCTAGCTTGAGAAGTGTCTGGTTTCTGCTACCTAATACTTTTGCTATCTTAATATTTAGTAATAAGGAAATCATTTTGTTGTTGCATCATCAGCATGGCATTAACATAAGAAATAGAACTCTGGAAAGATTTTTAAAAAAGAAACAACTTTATATACGAAAAAACAAAACAGATTAAGCTGAAGTGGCCTTTTTATACAGCATCAGCATTCAACCTCAGGCAAACTGCACGGATACAGATGGATGCATCAGAAATGTCTACTTCACGGAATAAAAACCAGCAGGGAAACAGTAAGGCAAATATTGCGCTTAATTGATGGAGAAGGTGTGGATCTCAGGGCACAACATCGGCTGCGCAGGCGAGTGTATAATGCACGTGGACCAAAGTTTTTGTGGCATATAGATGGCTACGACAAATTGAAGCCATATAGAATTGCTATAAGTGGGTGCATTGATGGATTTTCGCACAAAATAATATGGTTGGACGCTTTTCATACAAATAAAAATCCTAAAATAATTGCTGGGTACTTCATGGAAGCTGTTTGTGAGGTGGGGGATTGTCCAGAAAAGGTGCGTTTGGATCATGGCACAGAAAATGTCTGAATTGCTGACATGCAGAAGTTTTTGCACTTTTCTGAAGGAGAAAATACGGCACATGAAAGTGTGATAATTGGCCCAAGTACAAGCAACCAGCGTATCGAACAATGGTGGCTGACCCTAAGAAGAGTGTCACATCGGGGCGCGCTGTCCGGACAATGGCGGCGCAGCGCGGTGCGGTGGAGAATCAGAGAGCCAGGCAACCAGGTAAGCGAATACAAAAGCTTTATTAGCTTTAGCACCGCGGGAACGCCGCTGGAGGATACGCGACCCGAAATAAACATAAAACAGCGGGAACGCCGCTGACAACACGACGAGGCGTGCCGCAAACTCGAAAACAAAAATAAATACTGCAAGCAGCGGAAAGGCTGCTGTGAGCATGGCGTGGAAAGCCGGGAGAGAAATAACGAAAACCAACAAACAAAACACCCCTCTAAAACCCCAACGTGGCGTCTGAGCATAAGCCCACGAGACGTGTGTGCACCGAAATGCTCTATAGAGAGAATGCTGGCCTGCCGGCTGCTACGGAGAGATGCCAGAAATGCAGTCAGCAGGCCACACGTGATCAGGTAGGACCCAATCCCTGCTCAAGGAGATGGGCCCTACCTGCGGAAACCTAGAACGGCCAAACCCCAATACACGGGAGGCAGGGGGAGGCAGGGAGGAGGGGCCCAACCCTCCCAATCTGACAAAGAGTGTGTGCAGTTTTGGCTCGACTTATTTGACAAATTAAGAGAAGATGGACATTTCAGTGACACATACTTGGATAGAACTCTGGTTCAATTCTGCTTCATGAACGCAGTCCAGTTATCTTTTTTACTTTTTATTATTTACTATATTATAAATATTACATACTACATACAAATAGCAGTTTATAAATATTACATACTACATACAAATAGCAGTTTATTTATGAATAAATATTAATCTTTTTATAATAATATTCATTAATAAAAGCTTTCTTTTTCAAATAGTTTTAAGATTTAGCATTAAAACACTCGGACTGCTGCAAACAAATCGGACTGCTGCTTATTGGATATTACAAGTAATGTATAGCCCTTTTAGACACTTACACTGTATTACTTATATTTGTATGCTTTTAGGAAGAACTTGACGAGATCTCGTGGACCTGGAATAATCATCGCATATGGCCTTCTCATAACGCACGTGCTCCAAATGGTCGTCCATTACTGATGTACCAGATTTTTACAGGACAAGAAATTATCTTCATCATGTGGATCCAAATTTGGTTCTGAACTGTCTGGAAGAATGTACTCCATGTGACAAGGACATTTACAGCTTATGCACAGACATTATATCAGAACATGATATAAATGTTGTGGATGAGGTGTATTGTTATGTAGATTTATATATTAAACTTTATTATTTTAGATATTCTGGATTAATGCTTAGTAGTTAAATGTAGTTAAATGCTTGAAAAAAGTGAAAACAGACGGATTATCTAGGCTAAAGTCTCTTTCATGCTGATAGGCTGTAGTATGTGTAGGAGTGGGGGACGCCCTCTGG
The DNA here is from genome assembly GCA_019802505.1 of Corydoras sp. C115. Taxonomy (NCBI): domain Eukaryota; kingdom Metazoa; phylum Chordata; class Actinopteri; order Siluriformes; family Callichthyidae; genus Corydoras; species Corydoras sp. C115. Next base: position 3,816,743 of record JAFMOC010000036.1, on the reverse strand, counting down.
CTGCGGGGCGATGTGGACGCCCTCGGCGGACGAGGAGTGGAGGACATCCTCTGGGTCCGGTGGACGCCCTCGGCGGACGAGGAGTGGGCCACGCCCTCTGGCTGCGTGGTCCGGTGGGCGTCCTCTGGCTGCGTGGCGAAGCGGACGTCCTCCGACTGTGGAACGAGGGGAGCACCCCTGGTGGACGGGCTCGGCGGCGTGCAGCCCCTGGTGGACGGGCTGGACGGCGTGCGTATGCCCATACAGATACGACTCGCCCGCCTCGTCATCAGAGATCTCGATCAGATCGAGACCCTCCTCTGTGCATAGCGACTCGTATCCACTCCTCCACATCCACTCATCATCGGAGTCGCACCACTCCGTCACCACTGAATTAGAGCCGCCCTTACGGCTCCGGGACGGCGGGCTGTGCATACCGGCGTACTCACGGACACGATGGAGGGCGGCATGAGTACAAGGGTTTACGGGCCCCGCAAAGAAAAATTTAAAACAGGCTTACCTGGGCTCTGGACTCCCCAAATGATTGGCACGTCGTTCTGTTACGCTCGCCTACCTCGATCAAACGCAGCTGCACAGAAGAAGCGCAGAGCCGCAGCGCCTTAACGCGCTGAAGGGAGCCAGGCCCGCAGGTAGCAGAACCAAAGGAATTTATTAAAGGTGTAGGGACACCAAAAAACACAGAGGTACAGAATGCGAGCGAACATAAAACGGAGATGCGAGCGAACATAAAACGGATTAAAAAAAAAAGTGCACGGAGGAAGGGGAACACTGTAAATAAATAGATACATACACCCGACCACGTGCACAAAGCAAACCGATAAAAAAAATGTTAATTAACTTAACCGACGACCCTGAACGAAAGTTAACTCAATGAGAAACAATAACGGAAAAACGGACGCTTTCTAAGAATCACGCATGCCTGTGTGTACATGTGACTGTGTACCGCATTGTGAATGTTTTACATTCGAAATGTGAATCAATTGATTCCCTGAAGATTCTTAGAAAGCATCCATTTTTCCATACGTGTAGCTGCGGAAGAACACTGGTTACGTTCATCTCATCCTAGACATGTACACTTCATCTCAATACACAATACACGGCAAAAAATTCAAATACGGTTATTCAATTAAATCAAACTGTGAAATCGCCACGTTTAACTCCAGAAACTTTGATCATATCACTCCTGTGTTATCAAACTTGCACTGGCTACCAGTTAAGTTTCGTATCGAGTACAAAATCTTATTGATAACATATAAAATTCTACATAATCACAGTATCTGAGTGAGTTGATTCAATCATACAAGCCAACATGTGAGCACCGATCTCAAGGTACTGGTTTACTCTTAGCTCCTAGAATAAATAAAATTACTGCTGGTGGAAGAGCGTTCTCCCATAAGGCTCCTCAACTTTGGAATAGCCTTCCAGTTACTGTTCGTGATTCTGAATCACTATTAATCTTTAAAAATAAATTAAAAACACATTTATTTAATCTTGCGTTAAATTAATCCCCTGTAGATAAAGATGTAGGTCTCAGACTTGGCTGTGTTGGGGGGTAATATGTGATCAGTGTATGCTGACGTTTCACCTCTTCACCCACCTCATCATTAATGGGGGGGGGTGTGGCGCTGAAATGATGCTGTTCCAGGGTACCATCTCAACTATGTAGAGTCTGCAGTATCTGCCTCTTTTAGTTATGCTGCTCTAGTCAGTGTTGCCGGAGTCACATGCTGCACGGTGTCAATAAATTACCTATTAATTAAATGCCATGCTTTATTATTACCTCTAACTGCCTTCCTTGTCTGTTTCTTTTGAGGTGTCCCCCGGCTTCCTGGAGATCTTCATCCATGGCTCTGCTGACGAATACTATATGGAACCTGACAAGGCAGTCCTGCTGGATGCCCCCTAATGGACTCATATATAGTTTTCCAGTTGTTAGTTTTTCCATTTGTTTAATATCTGTACATAGCTGTCCTACACTGTTGTTGCTGCCTGGCCGCTCAAGGAGGATGAGTTCCCCACTGAGTCTTGGTCTTCCCAAGGTTTCTTCCTTAAATAACAACATAAAAGGGAGTTTGTTCTTGCCACTGTCGCTTCGGCTTGCTCTTTGGGGGTCTAAAGGCTTTTCATTCTGTAAAGCTGCTTTGTGACAATGTACTGTTGTAAAAAGCGCTATATAAATAAATTACTTGAACTTGAACTTAGACTTCTGAGATTAAAAGTCAGAATTCTGAGATAAAAAGTCAGAATTCTGAGTTAGTTTTTTTTTTTTTCCTCTTAGTGGCGGAAATGGGCTTCCATACCAAGATAACCCAGGATTTAGAACAGTCTAAATATGCAATCAATATATTTATTTATTTTAAGTTCATTTATTTACATAGTGCTTTGTAGTGACAGGGCAAGGAACATATATTAATATAGGACATTTTTACACTGTAAATTCTGACTTCTCACTAATTTACAGTTCACACTTGTATACGGTTATGTATACATATTAACTGTTACTTCTGTCTCAGTTCTCCCCTGAATGGGGACCCTAATAAAGGATAAAGCAGAAGATAATACATGTATGTAAATAATTTTGCACTCTGAAACATTGTCTTTTAACCAACTAACATTTATAAAGTGGTGATCTCAGCCTGTCACGATCGGGGCGCGCTGTCCGGAAGATAGCGGCGCAGCGCGATGTGGTGTAGATAAAGTTAGGTAAGCGAGCAAAAAGCACTTTATGTGCTTAGTACAGCGGGAACGCCGCTGAAGGAGCCGAGAGCCAAAATACAAAACAAAACGAAACAGCGGGAACGCCGCTGAGGACACGACGAGACGTGCCGAGGACCCAAATACAAAATAAACAAAGCAAGCAGCGGAAAAGCCAAGAGCCAAGCCGAGACGAGCCAAGAGCAAAATATAGAAATAAACAGAACACCACATAACACACCCGACGTGGCACTTGAGCGTATGTACACTCTGCAATCCTGACCTGCTGACTCACTGCGCATGCGTGCTAGAAGTGCAGTCAGCAGGTCACACGTGATCAGGTAGGACCCAATCCCCGCTCAAGGGGATGGGCCCTACCTACGGAAGCCTTTAAAGGCCAAAACACACGGGAGACAAGGGAGGGGCCCAACCCTCCCAACCCTCCCATCCTGACATATCGCCCCCCCAAAAACAACCGGGGGGCAAAGGCACCCAGGGAAACGAAAACAGAAAAAAAAGAAACAAAAGGAGAGAAAAACACAAACAAGGGGGCTCGAGGGCAGCGCAGAGACCTCTAGAAGGTGCGGGGGCGGCGCGACGAAACGTGCGGCGGCACCGTGAGGGGTGTGACCTCTTGTGGGTGCGAGGGGCACGTGACCCCTTGAGGAGACGGGGGCGTCGTGACCCTCAATAGGTGCGAGAGCCATGTGACCCCATGAGGCAGCGGAGCGAACGTGACCCCTTCTGAGCGCGAGCGGGGCATGACCCTTTGAGTGTATGGAGTCTCCGTACACTTTTAGGAGCACGAGGGGGACGCCAACTGTGTGAGTCCGAGGAGGACATGTTCCCTGGTGAGCGCAGCTAAGCCGTGGCCTCCTCCGAGCGCGAGAAGGACGAGACCCTATGAGGGTACGGGAACGGCGTAACCCCCAGAGCGCATGAGGAGAGCCAGACCCTATGAGGGTCCGGGGAGGACTTGTTCCTGTGTGGGTGCGGCGGTGCTGTGGCCCCTTGTGATCGCGAGGGCGATAGAACCAGCACGCGGACTCTGGTGCGGAAGAGCCCAGCGCGGGCTCAGGGTCCCACAAAGCAATGGCGGGTTTGGAGACCGGGTAGAGACCCGCGGGTTTAGGGCCCGTAGGGACAACTGCGGCCGCAGGGGAGTCTGGAATACACGCGACTGCAGAGGTGGACCGAGTGAACGAAAATGTGACCCGAGTGGAAGCAGAGATGACCAGCGTGGATGCACATGTGACCCGAGTGGATGCGGAAATGACCCGAGTGGACGCAAAGGTGACCCGAGTGGACGCAAATGTGACCCGAGTGGAAGCAAATGTGACCCAGTCTTGGCACATGTGCTGGGTAGCTGGTTCAGAGTCCCGTGAGAGCAACTCCGCCCTCAAAACCTTCAGTCCAGCAGACACCTTGTCCGGAGCGGGTGGCACTTTGTCCTGGGCGGAAGAAGAATTGTCCACAATGAAGGGCACATAGTCCAGCGCGGAGGACTTACAGTCTGAAGCAAGGGTCAATTGATCCTGTGCTGGGGCCACAGAACTCCACTGCCTCCTCACCAGACCACTGGACTTCCCTCTGGGGAATGCGCTGAGCACCACGCCTCGACCCCTACACGGCACAGATCAGAAGACAGACCACCGCCGGAGCGGAACGACCCGCAGAGCAAACTCCCAACGACCTGTGGCGGAACGCTGGCCGTGAGTGGCGGCTCGCAAAAGGCGAGCGGGGAAACGCTCGCGGCAAGCAAGGTCTCGCTGACGGTGAGCGGAGAGGCCCTAGCGGCGCTGCGCGGCTCAATACGCGGGCAGAACGGCTCACAGCCCGTCTTCAATGGCTTGCTGACAGCCCGCGGAGGCCCGCGATCAGGGCACAGAGGGACTGAAAACACCATCCCGATGCGCAAACTGCGCCGCGGCTCTTGCCGAGGCTCGCTGCCAGAACAGGGCAACCTGCCGGGGGAGACACGTGGAGCATTGCGCGGGGTATCGCAAGGAGCATTGCGAGGAGAACCGCGAGAAGCAACACGAGGAGAATCACGAGGAGCACCGCGAGAAAAATCGGGAGGAGCAATGCGAGGCGCAACGCGAGGAGAATCGCAAGGAGAACCGCGAGGAGAACTGCGAGGAGAACCATGAGAAGAATCGCGAGGCACAACACGAGGAAAACCGCGAGGAGCAACGCGAGGAGAACCGCGCGGTGGATTACGAGCAGCGAGGAAGAACTCGCGTAGAGGATGATCCTTGGGACTGGCCGGCTCGCGCCGTGGATCACGTGCAGAATCGTGCCGCGACTCCCCAGCGGCGAGGAAGAACTCGTGGAGCAGATGCTCCATGGAGCAGGGAGGCTCGCACGGAGGAGCTTGCGGCGGGTCCCGAGCCGCGAGGATGAGCTCGCTGAACGAGTCCTCCGTGGAGTTGGGATGCTCGCACGGAGGAGCGCGCGGTGGGGCCCGAGCGGCGAGGCCCGAGCGGCAAGAAAGAGCTCGCTGAACGGGTCTTCCGTGGAGTCAGGAGACTCACATGGGGGATCACGCGGGGGGTCCCCCGGATGCTCGCGCTGAGACACGCGCACATAATCGCTCTGGGGATCCTTGCCTCTTCCTGCCTCTTCACCGCGTCCAGGTGCTCACCAACGGAGCCGGCATCTGAGCCCGGGGCAAACCGGGCTAAGAACGCCGACTCAAACCGACTCTCTGAGGTGAGACAGACGTCCCCGGTGGCCACTAGGCCCTCGGCCCACCTCAGCGCAGGGCCCAGAAGTCGGGAGAGGTTGAACAGCACCCTCTCTCGGTCCGAAAGCTCCTGACTGGTCACCAGGTCAAACACCCTGCGACAGCCGATAATATAAGGCAGTGGCTTTAACGCCACTCCGTTGCAGGGTGCCGGGAGCTTAATCGAGGCCGAGAGGGGGAGCAAAATCTCCCCATACTCTGGGACCCGGTCAATACCCCTCATCGCTCCAACCTCCGGGGAGCGAGTACTGCAGCGGAAGATAAACGGCGGGGCTAGCGCCACGCTAAGAGAGCCGATTGCTGCAGTCGGGGGAAAAACTATTGGCGTGGCAAGTGCCGGGTTAAATTAGCCAGGATGCTGCAGCCGGGGACGCGACTAATGGCGGAGCTAACGCCGAGATAAGGTAGCCGGTGCTGCAGCCCAAAAACGCGGCTAATGGTGTGGCCAGTGCCGAGTTAAATAGCCAATGCTGTAGCCGAGAAACGAGGCTAATGGCGGGTCTAACGCCGATTTAAATAGCCAATGCTGCAGCCAAACAAACGCCGCTGATAGCGGGCCAGTGCCGAAGCTAACGCAGCTAACAGCCGGAGGATGCGGCTAATAGCGGTTAGCGCCGACGCTAACGCTGCTACAGATTACACACAAAACAAAAAAAAACCGGGACGACCCCAAAGCCGGGGAACGCGGCCGCAAAGGTAAATATCATAAACCAGCGCGCTTACCCGGATGAGGAATCCTGGACTTTGCAGGCGTTTTTAGAGGTCAGCATTTTGTCACGATCGGGGCGCGCTGTCCGGAAGATGGCGGATGACCACATAACACACCCGACGTGGCACTTGAGCGTATGTACACTCTGCAATGCTGACCAGCTGACTCACTGCGTGCTAGAAGTGCAGTCAGCAGGTCGCACGTGATCAGGTAGGACCCAATCCCCGCTCAAGGGGATGGGCCCTACCTACGGAAGCCCTAAACGGCCAAAACCCGGCACACGGGAGACAGGGGGGGGGGGTGGGGGCAACCCTCCTAACCTGACACAGCCCTTTTTTGCTTGCAAAAAATAAGTTATTGAGTGCCTCTTTTAAACTGTATATTAACATAACCTGTTACCAGTTAAACTGCTAATTGTGGAACATTTTAGAATAGTGCAATTATAATCATTTCAGACATAATTTGTGTCGGTTCCAGTTTGAACATAAAAAATAAAAAAAAATTATTATATTATCTTTTATTATTAAATTATATATATATATATATATATATATATATATATATATATATATATATACATATATATATATATATATATATATATCATTATTCATTCATTATCTCCCGCTTTTTCCTCTATTAGGGTCGCGGTGGGGTTCCCCATGCCCATCCAGGGGAGAATGTCTCGGGCGCTGGGCAGATACACCCAGGACAGGGCGCCAATCCATCGCTGGGTACACACTCACACACACTCTATATGGGGCAATTTAGAGAACTCAATTAACTTGATCCATGTTTCTGGACCGTGGGAGGAAACCGGAGAACACGGAGGAAACCCACACGGACACGGGGAGAACATGGAAACTCCACCCAGATGGGGATTCGAACCTGGAATCCCTAGCGCTGAGAGGCGAACGTGCTAACCACTAAGCCACCGTGCCGCCCTATATATATATATATATATATATATATATATATATATATATATATATATATATATATATATATATATATATATATACTAACTTTCTGTTGTGATTTTATAAGGTTTTACTCTTTAATAAAATTTTTTTAATAAAAAAAAAAAATGTATATGATTTATCAGACAATGCCAAAAGTACACTACACACACGCACATACACACACACACACACACACACACACACACACACACACACACACACACACACACACACACATTTTGCTTCCTCTGTGTTGCCGAAGTGGCCACGTGTACTTGTCACAAAAAATCTTAGATGACGTGTTTCTGCTGTGTGTGTGTGTGTGTGTGTGTGTGTGTGTGTGTGTGTTATTTTTAGTGGTTCAGTTTGGCTGGGCTTCTCCATCATCTGCTGTTAATTACAGACTGCTGATGAAGCCTCTTATACTCCTCTTTTTTCCTGCTGATGCCTCTTTATTTGTCCCTCTATTGTTTTTACTCAGATTTCCCTGGATTCTGTCTTACCATTTGTACCACCTGACTCTCGCTCATTCTTTTCTTTTTCCACTCACAGCCAGTTCCTACTAAAAAGCATATAAATTATAAAATGCTTCGTGTCTTAAACAGTTAATTAATCTTTTAAAATTTTTTACTTAAGGTAAGAGCTTTTTATTAACAAATCACATGGTACCAAATACAATTTAAAGAGTGAATTTATTTTAACATTGTGATGTTCTCATTTGTAAGTCGCTTGGATAAAAGCATTTGCTAAATGACTAAATTTAAATGTAAATGTAATTATGTCAAATTTAACACTTCAAACATCTTCTTTGGTAGCATAACAAACAGCACAGTTTTTGTAAACATTTTTTCACTTGGGAAAATATTCTTTAATCTTTGTCATCTAATTATATGTTCTGTAGCAATTAGGTTTTCTTTCAACACTCTTTCACACACACAAACACACACATACACACACATTAAAGAACTTGCTCTCTCTTTTTGTTGTTCTCTCTTACTTTCTCTTCATTTTATTTCCTCCAGCTGTCTGTTCTGTATTTCTGTGTGTGTGACAGACACATTACACAGTAGTACAAGAAAAGCTGCCAGTTCAAGTGTGTTTTCGTTTGTGTGTTTGATTGAAAGCATACAACAGGAACATGGTTCACACTAATTTGAAAATGTTGCTCCTTTTTCCCTCAGTCAGTTTGTGTATGTGAGTCATACTACTGGTTTACAGTATGTAAGGATGTGTGTGTGTGTGTGTCTGTGTGTGTGTGTGTGTGTGTGTGTGTGTGCGCTTGTACTAACTTTTTCATTCATGAATGATTATTTGAATTTGCTGGTTTTGCTAGTGTAGTGTAAAAGTGTAAAAGGATTAAAAAAGAGAGAGTGACTTGTTTTGCATTTTCTTGAAATTATTAGTGTATGTGCATACATATTCTAATCTGAACTAAATCTGAAGGTTAATCTGATGTCAGTGATGGAGGCAGTGTTAGGGTTCAGGTTGAGGATGTTTAGGTTTAGGTTCAGTAGAATTTACTGACATTTATGTTAATGAATAGGTATCTAATTGGGCCTGTTAATGAGATGGGACTATTACTACAAAGCTATAAAGCAACTAATGCACATCAAATCGAAACAAATTATTTAATTTTGGGTACTTCACATCACATTAAGAGGTACAGGAAAAAAAAGATGTATAGCAAAACATGCATTTGCTAGTTAACAGTATTGCAAAGATAAATATACAGTTTTTTTAATGGTCATGATGTTATAAGTTATGAAATAATAGATATTATATACAAAGATGTATACATCACTGTATATATAGTGTGACGATCATGAGGTACTGTAGATAAAAGTGATGGAGACTATATAGGAGAAAATTATAATTATTATCATTATTACATTTATTCATTATCATACACTTATCCTCTACTAGGGTTGTTTTTGTGTGTTTGTGTGTGTGTGTGGGGGGGGGGGGGAGTGAGTCCCATGCCTATCCAGCAGAGAATGTAACGGGCGCTGGGCAGCTACACCCAGGACAGGGCGCCAATCTATCACTGGGCACACACACACTCACTCACACACACACACACACACACACACACACACACACACACACACACACACACACACACACAAAAAAAAAAAAAAAAACTAGTAGAGGATAAGTGTATGATAATGAATAAATCAATAATAATAATAATAATAATAATAATAATAATAATAATTCATTCAATCATTCATTCATTCATTATCTTCCGCTTTATCCTCTATTAGGGTCATGGTGGGGTTCCCCATGCCCTTCCAGGGGAGAACGTCTCGGGCGCCGGGCAGATACACCCAGGACAGGGCGCCAACCTATCGCTGGGCACACACTCACTCACACAAACACACTCTACATGGGGCAATTTGGAGGACTCAATTGATCCATGTTTTTGGACTGTGGGAGGAAACTGGAGAACCTGGAGGAAACCCACGCAGACACGGGGAGAACATGGAAACTCCATCCAAATGGGGATTCGACCCAGGAAACCCTAGCGCTGAGAGGCGAACGTGCTAACCACTAAGCCACCGTGCCGCCAATAATAATAATAATAATAATAATAATAATAATAATAATAATAATAATAATAATTATAATAATAATAATTATTATTATTATTATTATTATGTATAGGGGTGATTTAGATCAGCCGATTTAACTTGAAATCATATTTTTGGCCTGATGCAAGGGGAAAGTAGCAGTCTTAAATTTTTTTCTGGACCTGCTTTCTATGCTTTTGTTTTTCCTGCATCTCAGCTTCTTTGTAAAAAGTTTTGATGATGGAACAAACTTGTGATTGGATGGGTGACAGAAGCAAAGACCAATCATTATTTACTCACACTGGCTCAACAAAGACATCATGGTGAAGGAGATGAAGCGCTCATCGCATTTAAGAATTCAGCGTCAAATGTGAAAAAGCAGATTGAAGTAAGTGAGCGATAATGAATTTCAGGTTCATTTTATATTTAATACATTTTATTTAGTGTAATACTTTAGCCGGTGTTCTGACGAGTTGTGCTATACATACAATTGCTTAACTAAAACAGTAGTTCTAGATTTTTAAACTTAACTCTTGTTGAGCAACAACTTCTAATCTCTAATTTAACCTGCTAGTTAATGTTAAAATGTAATACTCACAAAAGGAAGGACACTTTAAACATGTTATTTTTACATTAATTGGCTGACTTTTGATTGAATTTTAATTTTGCTTTGTTAAATTGTTTTGCACATCAGAACATTTAATTACTGTTGTAATTTGCTGTAATGGCTGTGTCCCATAACAGATTAGTTTATGCTAAAGCAAATTATTGACGCCTATGTGCATTCAAAATAAAGCCAAAGAAAAGGGTTCTGGAATGAATGTTAACTAATTTATTCCTTTTTATGAAATTAAGTATGCTATCATACAATCAGTAAATCAACAAATTAAGAAAAAATTGCATTTTATTACATTCTGTTCTTGCTTATGGCAACATGTTTGCATCTTTGAGCAATTTCCTATCTGTTTGGCACTTAATAGGTAAAATGTAGGGAATCATGGGGAAGACAAATATATTCATATCCAGGGGAAATTATTATCATCAGTTCAACTAATTCCATGTTTTTGGCAGTACTAAGAAGCTACAAAAAAACAAAACAAAAAACATGCAGATAGGGAACATGCAAACACCAAACAAATTTCCTTTTGTGAAACTACTACCCACTGTGCCCCTTATATTATAAATATTTAAATTTTACATATTTCAAGAATGCACTGGAGCGTGGTATGTTTTCCTTAACTGTAATTTCAATTCTTTGTAAAAGATTTTGTGATGCAGGTTGTTCACCATAAATTCAGAATACCTCAAAGAGGATCATGTAAAGGTCCTACATCCCAAAATAAATGATGAAAGGCTGTCAAGTGATAGGAGGACAGATCGCATCCTATCACAGAGGGATTTTTTTTTTTTTGTAGTCAAGTATTTTCTACAAAACTACATGTAGCCATTATCCTGTTATGTGATAAATCAGACATTTTTAATAAAAAAAAATGCCATAATAATAATAATAATAATAATAATTAATATCAATAATAATAATAATAAGAAGAAGAAGAAGAATATGTTTTATGCATAATGCACTTCACATTTTAAACATATCTCAAAGTGCTATATAATTGTTATTTGCAAACAAATAATTAAAAACAACTAAAATTCACACAGAACAAGAAAAAATACATTAAAATGTTCTAATTAACTACTTCACTAACTAACTAATTCAAATTAACTTTTTAAGTTGCTTTCAAATTCTGTTCTGCTTTCAGAAAATCTGGGACCGCATTCTACAGACATGAAGCAACAGCTTTAAAAGCCCGGTCTTCCATAGTGCAAAGTATGGTCTGAGGCTGTTGGAGCCATAGTGTAACACACGCTTTGTGTGTAAGGATGTACACTGCAAGTCAAATAGCAGTCCAAAATACTGAGCACATTATTAAAACAACTACAGGGCCCATTAACAATGACCATAAAAATCCAGACCAGAGCAAGAAAACTAAACTGGGGATCTCTGAGGTCCAATGTGCAGATTAAATAGGCATTCAACAGACAAATAACCAATTAACATAAATGAGCTACTAAGGAACTAAGGCTGTAGTCAAATAACTTAAACAAGGCTGAAATGAGGAACAATTAAAGCAATTAAAGCAATAAAACAATTCAAACTAAATGAGGCCTGGAATACTCAGGAAATAAAGTACTTGGGTTGAATGGAAACAGAGTACCGGGTGAGGTGCTAACTGCACCTATAGGATATTAGTTGAACGAGGGTAAAAACCTCTTTGATGTAAAGCGGGTATCAGGAATCAGATTTTTTGGTCCAGTATTATGGGTACTTTTTCAATTCATTCTCAAAATAAATTTAATGTAAGATGTAATGATAATTCAGAGGTCCTTCTCACCACAATTGAACCTGATCGTTATTTGTGTTATTGTTAGCTCAAGCCAGACTGGTCATATTCTTATTAACATGAATTCCAGAAGCAGAACTGTGTTTTTTTTTTCATTATTGCACCATAATGAGTACTTCTAGAGGCTTTTAAAATTTCCAGAGAATCTCCAAATTGCCCCATATAGAGTGTGTCTGTGTGAGTAAGTGTGTGCCCAGCGATGGATTGGCACCCTGTCCTGGGTGTATCTGCCCAGTGCCCGATACATACTCCCCTGGATGGGCATGGGGATCCCCACCGCGACTCTACTAGAGGATAAAGCGGGAGATAATGGATGGATGGATATTCCACCTTACCTTTAATAAAATGTCTGCCATAATTACTTTTTGTTCGATTAAATATTAATTTTCAAACAAATATAGAAAAGAAAACAATAAAAACAATGCTGCTAAATGACAACTGAGACACGCACAAAAAAAGCACAAAAAAATCTTGGTAGTCATTGAGCATGTATGGATTCCAACGTTACAGATTTAGTTTTAATTAGTAATGAAAAAAAAAAAACCATGCAAACCCTTTTGCACAAAGTGTGACTGAGTAACAAATCACTTGTTTCAAACATTAATTATGATTTAGAAATTTACTGTCCAAATAACTTTGCAATAGTCAGGTAAAATGTGATCTTAACTGCTAAGTGTCATATCTGTGTGACTCAAAAAATTGTATAACTCAAATAAAGATAGATGGGCAGTGGTTGTAGTTGTGTGCATATTGTGTTATCCAGGTTTAGAATGCAGCTCAGTCAACTTGCCATTAGTATCATTTGCATTATCTGAAATGGTTTATTATCTGACTGCACTGTGTACAGTGTTGCCATAAATCACGAAGTACCAGCTAAATGAATGGCAGAAATGAAAGAGACTGAAATGTTTTTCTTTAAACTTCCCAGCCTGCAACATGTAGGGGAATCGCGTGTAAGCAAGGAAGAGTGTGTGATAGTTTTGCTGACATGACTTATTATATTTGGAGTTTGTCTTTTTTGGGTTTGGCCAAAAATGTGCCGTGGTTTTGGAAACCTCATCTTGGTTTTCTGGGAGAAAGAGATGAAAAGATTGTTGACAAAAGCCAACAATGGGGCTTGGTAGGCAGTTACATAAACCTTCTTTATGCTTGTTGACTACCCTTAGTTGTAGTTTTTGGCGTTTTTTGGGGCAACATCCTAAACCACATATTGCCTGAAATATAGCATCAAATTGCAAATCAGAACTTCATAAAAGTTGCAGCATCAACACTATCATGTGGTCATTCTGGAAAAAGCAGTTACACTTAAATCCAAAGATTTAGTTGGGAAAAGACGAAAGTAGTTATAAACTTAACATTTGTTTTGTTTTAGTACATAAGTCACAAATATTTTCTAAATGTTTATCCCTTCTCATTAACAATTCTTTTTCCAATGATACAGAGTAGACTAGAGTTTAATTTCATATGTGTTACAATTGTCTTTTAGCCTAGTTATTTGTTTAAATTCATAAAGCAATAAGTACAATGGGGCATGCATTATTGTGAATGTATCATGGGGAAAAAGGTATTACTAGGCACACTATTACACATCTTACTCATGATTTATTCATTCCCTCTTTATATTAATCTGTGTTACGGTCGTACGACCTGGCGAGGCGGATTCGCTACTCGGAGTGACGGAGCTGGAAACGGAGGTAGAAAACAGAACCAGGGTTTTATTGTCCACAAAAGGGAAACACAGTACAGGGAACACAGACACTGAACGTAGGCGAACACGAGGCGGTGGATGATGACGTCAGGGCGGGTAGTGTTCCAAATCCGGTGAACTGCAGTGAAGGGGACTTGACGAAGTGGAGACAGCAACAAAGGACGAGGAACCAAGGCGCGGCATTCAAGGCAGGGACGGGAGCTAGTAGTGTCAGGGCTAGCACAGACGTGGCACAAGGCAAACTGGCGGTGAGGGAAGGGCGGAGCAACCCGGGAAGAACCGCGAGGGGCAACGAGAGGGACGGCGCCAGGAGCAACGCGGGAAATAGCGCGTTGGGGCGCCTGCAGTGTGTCACCCGGTGCGCAGCGAGAAGCAGCACGAGAGTCCACGCGAGGAGAATCGCGAGCGGAATCGCAGGAAGTGACGCGCGGAGGGCTGCGAGGGGCTACGCGAGGGGCCACGCGAGAGGAATCGCGGGGAACACTGCGAGGAAACACGCGTGGAGGAGGACCTCGAGGAACACCACGAGGAGAGACACGGAGAGGTGAAGTCTCCACAGGGACGTCGGGAGACGCAGCACGAGAGACCGTGCAAGGGGACCGCGAGTGGAAACGCGGGAGGAGACGCGCGGAGGGCTCTGAGAGGCAACGCGAGGGGAATCGCGGGAAACACCGCGAGGAAACACGCGCTGAGGGGAAGCCTCATCCAACGCGTCGTGAGACGACAAAGTGCCGTGCGAGACGACACGGCGCGAGGCGGCACAACGCGAGGCGGCACGGCGCGGGGTGCGGCGCGAGGCGGTACGGCGCAGGGTGCGGCGCTAGGCGGTACGGTGCGGGGTGTGGCGTGAGGCGGCACGGCGCGGGGTGCGGCGCTAGGGGGCACAGCGCGAGGTGCGGCACGAGGCGCGGTGCGCGCCAGAACTCGAGCAGTGAGGGAGAGCTCACTGAACGCGTCCCCCGTGGAGGTAGGAGGCTCGCACGGAGGAGCGCGTGTCGGGACCCGGCGAGGCGCGGCGCGAGGCGGCACAGCGCGGGGCGCGGCGGCGCCGCGTGAGGCGCGAGGCAGCACTGCGCGAGGCGGCACTGCGCGAGGCGGCACTGCGCGAGGCGGCGCGGCGCGAGGCGGCGAGGCGGCACTGCGCGGGCCGCGGCGCGGGACGACTCAGCGCGAGGCAGAACCCGAGCAGTGAGGGAGAACTCGCTGAATGGGGCCTCCGTGGAGTAAAACGACTCGCACGGAGGAGCGTGCGACGGGATCCGAGCGGCGAGCCCCAGCTCATTGAAAGGGTCCCCCGTGGAGTAAGAGGACTCACACGGAGGAGCGCGTGGCGGGAACCGGTCGGCGAAAGAAAACTCGCAGAACGGGTCCTCCGTGGAGTCAGAAGGCTCGCACGGAGGGGCGCGCTGCGAATCCCGAGCGGCGAGAAAAAACTCGCTCAGCGGGTGAACCCTGGGACCGGGAATCTCCCATGGCGGGAGGCGCGCGGAGGAGCGCGGATGCTCGCACTTCGACCCGCGCGTCGGATTGCGCGGCGGATTCCCGGCCTTTCCGCAGTGAAGCTGCCTCTTCACCGCGTCCAGGTGCTCACCCATGGAGCCGGCATCTGAACCCGGGGCGAACCGGGCTAAGAATGCCGACTCGAAACGGCTTGCTGAGGTGAGACAGACATCCCTGGTGGCCACTAGGCCTTTGGCCCACCTCAGCGCGGGACCCAGGAGACGGGAGAGGTAGAATAACACCCTCTCTCGGTCCGAGAGCTCCCGACTGGTGATCATGTCGAACATGTCGAGCAGGGTGCTGGGAGCTTGACCGAAGCCGAGAGAGGGAGGACGATCTCCCCATACTCCGGGACCCGATCAATGCCCCTCCTCGCTCCACCCTCCAAGGAGCGAGTACTGTGGCTAGAACTAAACGGCGTGGCCGGCGCCAGGCTAAGAAAGCCAATCGCCACAGACGGGGCAACAACTGGCATGGCTAGTGCCGAGTTAAACAGCCTTACTGCTGCAGCCGGGGGCTCGGCTAAAGGCAGGGCTAATGCCGAGTTATGAAAGCCGGTGCTGCAGATGGAGGAAGCGGCTAATGGCGTGGCTAACGCCGATTTAAATAGCCAGATGCTGCAGCTGAAACCGCGGCTAATGGCGTGGCTAACGCCGATCTAAATAGCCAATCGCAGCAACAAAAATCGTGGCTAGTGGCGTGGCTAACGCCGATCTATAAAGCCAAATGCTGCTGCTGAAAAATGCGGCTAATGGCGGGGCTAACGCCGATGTAAATAGCCGAATGCTGCAGCTGGAACCCGGTACACAAGCAGCCTAGCGCCGAAGCTAAAGCAGCTACCGATGTATACACAGGGGAAAAAAACAAACCCGGGACGATAGCCAGGGAACCGGCTAAAACGCGGTTAGCACGGGCGCTAACGCAGCTCACGCTAATAAACAAAAAAAAACAAAAAAAATAAGGCAAACGCGGAGAAGCCGCTGGATGCCGAATGAGCCTTAAAAACTAATACCACCACACGAACACCCGACGTGACGTTTGAGTCCTAGCAGAAGCTAGAGCTCGAACTACTGCTGACCTACTGACTGCTCAGCCGGAATCCCTCAAATGGAGTCAGTAGGTCGCACGTGATCAGGTAGGACCCAATCCCTGCTCAAGGGGGTGGGTCCTACCTATGGAAGCCCCAAACGGCCGAAACCTGAAACACGGGAGGCAGGTAGGAGGGGCCCAACCCTCCCAACCTGACATTAAGCCTTATATTTGACTATTTCCTTTCTTGATCAGCACTTTTTAAAAACACAACATAAAATAAGACATATCATTGCTGAGGGTGCCCAACCCCATAGGAGGCGCTTTGGAGTCAGAGCATTCCTTATTTTAATTTCTAAATGGTGGCAGCACTATTAGGGAGTGGATCTGTAAGCCAAATGTTTCTTATATTAACACTTAATTTGTCCCCTGGGGACTATCCCAGCAAGCTCCTCCACTGTCAACCCCATTGGTGGCATCAAGCTCTCTGTAGACCTTTATCTCAGTACAGCAATCAAAAGTCTCATTAGCTCACAATGATGAGTAAGAGGTGTCAAAGCCACCTCAGCCACTTCTCTTTATTATTGTTTTAAAATTTCTTCCTGTTATTAGACTTCATCCATCCATCCATTATCTTCCGCTTTATTCTATATTAGGGTCGCGGGGGGGTTCCCCATGTCCATCCAGGGGAGAACGTCTCGGGCGCTGGGCAGATACACCCAGGACAGGGCACCAATCCATCGCTGGGCACCCACTCACCAGGCACGCACTCGGGGCAATTTGGAGAACTGAATTGACTTGATCCATGTTTTTGTCTGTGGGAGGAAACCAGAGAACCCAGAGGAAACCCACGCAGACACGGGGAGAACATGGAAACTTCACCCAGATGGGGATTCGAACCGGGAATCCCTAGCCCTGAGAGGCGGACGTGCTAACGTGTAACTAACACTAATACCCTATTAATACCCATAATAATTTTGTGTGATGTCTATTAAACTGTAAACAAATGTTTACTTTTATCTTTAAAGAGTCTGGTCTGTGATTGGCTAGCTAAGATTGTCCTTCTATATTTGGTAATGTAGCAACTGTTGGAGAAAAGTGTGCTGGATCAGAGCCATTGACATTTAAACTTCAAGGACAGGGCGCCAATCTATGGCTGGGCAAACACTCGCTCGTACGGACACACACACACATACATTGTACAGAGGCAATTTATATAGGGGCAATTTAGAATCAATTCACCTTAAATCCATGTTTTTGGACTTTAGCTGCCAATTGATCCAGATAGTGGACGCATGGACATTGATGAATATGTGCTTAAGCTTAGAGGAATGCTGAAATTAATATGGCAATCACCCCTGCACATACATTTACCATGCATGGCTTATTGGCTTGGCTTTGATAGTGTCGGCTGCCTTGCCTGCTGGGACTGCTGGAGCATGCTGAGTCCCGGCAAATCCTGGATGCCCACCTATTCAAACCTGTGTCGTGCACCGTAATAGTGGGAAGTAAACATATTTCCAAATGTATTAAGGAATAATTGTAAACATAAATAAACTAAAAATGTGTAGACTACATAATTGTATTCACTATTTAATGAAAGGATATTGAGTATATAAAATGTAAACAAGTGGATACCTTGGAAGGCTGTTTGCTACAGTAGTTCCCTAACAAGAAACAGTTGCACACTGTTACTTTGCTGTTCTCATCACTTTAACAGGGTGTTAATTTATGCAGTGTGACATCCTGTGCAATCGAATCAACAGTTCGTGTTAAATGATGACACATACACACATGCAATGTAATGACTATTTTGTTGACACTCAGATAAGTCAGAGTCAGGGTTTTAATTACTTCTTGGAAAGAATAAAGAGACTTTGAAGTTATGATTTAGCAAATTGTGTGAGTCAAGAACTGTTCAATTTTGTCTTGACTTGATTTTACTGGACTAGAATTTGGGGGATTTAGAAGTCTTTAGATTGCTACACTGACTCATAATTGATTTTGTTTAGGATTAGACAAGCAAAAGGCCTGGAATGGATTTATGTTTGCTAGATGGAATGGAGTTGGATAAAAATGAATTGATGCATTGACCTGATGTGACTACTGTAGATTAGACTATGCGTTTAACAGAAAGTGTAAAATTAGTTTGAAATACATTCGATTGTATTTAATTAGTGCATAATTTGGCTTAAAGTTCACTGATCTAATACTCATGCTAGGGCAGCACTGTGGCGTAGTGGTTAGCAGTTTTGCCTCTCAGCGCTGGGGATCCATGTTTGTATCCCAATCTGGGTGGAGATTCCATGTTCTCCGTTTGTCTGTGTGGGTTTTCTCCGGATTTTCCGGTTTCTTCCCGCAGTTGAAAAACACAGATTCAAGGTGAATTGGCTGCTTTCTTAATTGCTCCTGTATAGTGTAACTGTATAGCCTGAAACGTTCTCCCATGGATGGGCATGGGAAAACCCATTGCAATTCTAGTCCACAGTATAGGATTAAGTGGAAGATGCTAAGATATCTTATCAGATCACACTACTGCTCATACATTTGGGGATCATATGATTGGATGGCTTTATTTCATGTACTGATTTGAAAATTTATCTGTGAATGACTAAAACATTTTTTTAAATTTTGCCCTGATGCCTACTGCCATGCCGCTCCTCTGTACTCAGTTGCTTGCACCTCTGATTTGTGCATTTTTGTGACAATTTTCATGTAATCTGCTTTTTGCACAATTTCATATTGCTTAGTAAAAAAAAATAAATTCAGTGTTGTATATCCAGCCACGATGCTTTATAATAATAGTAGTAGTTGTTCCACTGCTTGTACAAGTGGCAGCCTTTCCAGTAGCTCCATCCTACTGTTCGTTCTTTGTGGTTTACTTTCTTATACAGTTTTTTGTGCCTGTGCACAGATCTGGTGAGTAATTCATTATAAAATCCCATGGATATGTATACCTGTATATTTGTAAATACACAGGCCAGCGAAGAATATTTGTTTTATTCTTGTAAACAACTGCTGGTCCTACGACTGGAACGCAGTGGGAATTGTCCATGCATTAACGGAGGAACTGAGGCAGAAGAACCAAGGCTGCAGAGCTGGAACTAAGCTAAAGGCTAAGCATCTAAAGAAACGGTGAAGTTATAAACTCTCGGTTGAATCAAACCTATGGGCATTGTCAATTCGCTGAACAACAAAACCAATGAGCTGACAGGACTGGTGAAAAATCACTCTACAGTCCGATGTGCTTGACGGAGACATGGCTTACCAGCAACACTCCAGACGCTACCGCATACACAATGCTGAGAGTGGACAGGGTCATAAAGTGGAGCGGCAAGCAGTGGACTGTCTCTACATTTCTCCACATGCTGATAGCAAGTGATGTCATTGACTCCACTCTTGCAGCGCTACAGACACAACACTGGGGTTTTCTTTGCTATGGTGATTTTTAACCAATGGTCACAATGGACAGATTTCCCTGGACTCCCTGATTTTCATCAGACTATTTAAACTGACCATTGACCTTTTATATGCTAACAGCTAACATGCAACTTAGCTTTCCAGTTTTTACTGACATTGCAAAAATGGTGAGCCATTACAAAGTGAGTGAACCCCTTCGACCGCAGGTTGTCCAGACAAAGGCCAAAAAGGTGACTGTCAGTCGTAGCAAAGAAAGTTGTTATTTCTAGAATATTGCATTTTTACAACCACACAAACTCATTTAAAGTTTGAAGGCTAATGAAGGCTGGTCACACATGAAAGACAAATGCTAGAGAACAAGATAATGCAGAGAATCTCCTTGGATAATCAGTTTAACACTGCAGCTGGAATCGCTTGCCAGTTCAGCACTGAACAGGGTAAGGTCATACAGTGTTTCAATGTTTAAGAGCATTCGGACTGAAAGCCCACTCTGCAGTGACCAAATATCTCATTAGCAGAAATAATCAAAATGCTACACTCACATTTGCCAAGAAGCATGCTGTGTGGACAGAGAAGTGGTCCAGACTTCATTTTAGTGATGAAAGCAAGTTTAATTTATTTGCCCCATATATTGTGGGTTTGTCTGAGTAAGTATGTTTGCAAGAGATTTGCGCTCTGTCTTGGGTGTATCTTCCCAGTGCCAGAAACGTTCTCCCCTGGATGGTGACCTCCCCCCAGCCCCCAGCCAAAAATTTTGGCCAAAAATCAATACCTTATTTCTGTCATTCCATTTTTCAGAATTACAATAACAAAGCATCTGTTTGTACCTTATGTGGATATGTAAACATCTAGATAAAATCATGCTTCTGGTGTGATGTCATTTTATTGTAACATTAAACATTATTTTATGATTTCAGTATATAATATGACTTTTATTTTCCTATTATCAACTGAAATTAATAAATAGAAGTAGGCAATGTAAAATAATACTTGCTTTAAGATGAAATAAAGCACTTGATCAAAAAATATTATTATTTTAAAAAAGCTATTTATTAAATAATAGCCGTAAGCTGAGTAAACAATTTATTATGACGTAATTCTGAATAACTTCGTTATCTGACAGCAGATGGCAGCATTTCCACACTTTTTTCCAGTTTAAAGTCACATTAAGATGGTAATAAGATGGTATTAAGAAGCAAACGCATTTACAACAGATACAAATACAATGAAATCCTAATAAAATATGTTTATTCGAGGTTCTTTAAAACATTTAGATTATTTGATTAATCAAAATAAGATGAGAAAAATCTAATTTAAACTTACTGAAAGAGTAGAAATAAAGGCATTAAAGAGTGATGCCATGGTATAAACAACCGTAAGTTCTGTACAAATATATTTTCTATTTGTATCTACAAACAGATACTAGCATGTTTTTTATATTTTAGTGGTCAAATTGTTTAGCCAAAACATTGCATTGCATTCTTACTTTGTCTCTCAAGGCACACGTTTATTTCTAATTTGCTTATTCTAATCTAGTTCATCCCAAATATGTAAAAGTTTTTCATACCATACACAATCTCTTTATGGATTTTGTTTTTTGTCTTGCTGGAATAGCAACTTTAGGGCAGTCTTGGATTGTGGTAAAAGAACCAGATTCCCAGTCCCACCAAGTACTACGGCTGAAGTGCCCTTAAGCAATTCACCTAACCACAATTGCTCCCCAGGCGCCGTGTACAAGACTGCCCACCGTTACATGCGTGCTCACTTCACTAGTGTGTGTATATATGTATGTTTTTCACTGCACAGTTATTCAAAAACATGACTAGATGCTTCATTTTATACCTAACATACAGTACATAACATAAAGATTGGTTTAAACAACAACTTAAATGTTAAAATTTTACTGCAACAATTGTATTTTTCTTTTTCTCCTTAAATGTTTCAATGAAACTTAACTGGGCTGCAAATATTTTTTGCCAGTTTTTTTTGCCAGTAAATATTTATTTATTTATTTGTATTTTTTCTATTGTATTCAAATATTTATTAGAACATCCTGTCAGAAGTTAATTAAATAATCTATTTGCTCAAGGTTTACTTGTTTAAAATGATACAACTATGGTTTTAACTAGAACCAGAAAGTTTGATCATATCAGTCCTTTGTTATCAAACTTACACTGGCTACCAGTTAAATTTCATGTTAAGTACAAAAATTTTACATGATAACATGTAAAATTCTACATAATCAGGCTCCACAGTATCTCACTGAGCTGATTCAACTGTTATAAGCCAACATGTGAGCTCAGATCTCAAGGTGCTGGTTTACTTTTAGCTCCTAAAATAAAACTTACTGCTGTGTAAGAGCGTTCTCCCACAAGGCTCCTTAACTTTGTAATAATGTTCCAGTTACTGTTCACAACTCAGAATAACTATTAATCTTTAAAAGTAGATTAAAAACACATTCATTTAATTTTGCGTTTAAAAAAAATTCCCTGTAGATAAAGGTGTAGATCTCAGGCTTGGCGGTGTTGGGTTGGTGATCTGGGGTCAGTTTGTGCTGGCATTTCACCTCTTCACCCAGCTCATCATTAGTAGTGGGTATGGCGCTGAAATTATGTTGTTCCAGGAAGCCCTCTCAACTAAGTAGTGTCTGCAGTACCTGCCCCTTTTAGTTATGCTGCTCTAGTCAGTTATGCCAGAGTCACATGCTGTACTGTGTCAATCAAACTCTGGTTATTACTTAAATGCTGTGTTTTTGTCACAATGGGACACGCAGTCCGTCCAAAGGCGGCGCTGTGCGCTGTGCTTCCTCATCGGACCACTGGACTGCAACCCAGGTGATGCGCTGGACACCTCGCCTAGTCTCCCAGCCTCTTTCCTCTCCGCCTCCTGGACACAAAAAGAGAGAGCCAGTACCACAGCAACCCCACATAGAAATAGGTCTTGGTCTACCGAGGCGGTAACCGAGGACCGGACGAAACACGAACGGATCACGGATGGCTCGGGACGCGACTGACGCAGGCCGGAACCCTTAGCCCAAATCGATGCCCCGAACCCTGCAAGGCGTGCAGAAGGTGCGTAACGGATCGCTGACGGAAAGCGGCGGAACGCTGACTACGAGCGGCGGATCGCTGACGGCTAATGGCGGAACGCGGGCAGTGAGCGGCTTATCACTGAGGACGAGCGACGGAACTCTTGAGACGAGCAGCGGATCGCTGACGACGCGTGGCTGCTTACAGGCAATGCGTGGCAGATTGCTAACGACGCGCGGCGACACACGGGGCGGATTACTGGCGGAATGAGGCGGCTCGCGGAGCGGCACTCTGACGGCTAGCGGTGGAACGCTGGCGGAGAGTGGCGGATCACTGAGGAGCGGCAGAGTGGCGAGTGGCAGATCGCTGACGTCGCCCGGCGGCTCGCAGGACAGAGTCCCAATCCGCAAGCTGCGAAGCTGCCTGTTAACAGCACCCTCGTGCTCGCTAACTGCGCGGCGTGGCTCGCAGGGCGGATCACTGGTCCGGAGGCTGCGAGGCGGGTTGTTCAACACACGGAGCGGTACATTAACTGGGCATAACGGCTCGCTGGCAGCTATCGGCGGAATGCTGGTGGTGAGCGGCGGAACGCTCCTGGCGAGTGGCAGAACGCTCCTGGCGAGCGGCGGAACGCTCGTGGCGAGTGGCGGAACGCTCGTGGCGCGCGGCGGATTACGGGGCGGATTACCGGCGGCGTAGAACCACTCGCGGAGCGGATGGCAGGAGGGACGGAGCGGTTCGTGCAGCCGCTCGCTCAGCGGAAACAGCTCGCGAAGCGGATGACCGGAGGGATGTAGCGGTGGCTTGTGCAGCGGTGGCTCGTGCAGCGGCGACTCGCGCAGCGGCGGCTCGCAGGGCGGATTCCCAGGGCGGAACCAGCCGGCTGAACTGAGGCAGTCATCCCCGGTGGCCACTAGGCCCTCGGCCCACCTCCGCGGTCGTCCCAGGGGTCAGGAGAGGTAGAACTGCACCCTCTCCCTGTCCGACAGCTCCCGACTGGTCACCAATTCAAACACCCTGCAACAGCCGATAATGTACGGAAGTGGCTTCAAAGCCACCCCGTTGCAGGGTGCCGAGTGAGGGTACCAGTGATCGGAGCCGAGAGAGGGAGCAAGATCTCCCCATACTCCGGAAGGCGGTCAATTCCCCACATCGCTTCAACCTCCGAAGAGGGAGAAACAAAAGCAAAAATAAAAAAAGCTCCAAGCTAATGTAGCCGATTGCTGCAGCAGGGGAAACGGCTAATGGCGGGACTAGCACCGAGCTAAAGTAGCCAATGCTGCAGCCGTAGAAAAGGCTATCAGCGGGGCTAGCGCCGAGCTAAAGTAGCCAATGCTGCAGCCAGAGAATAAGCTATTTGCGGGGCTAGCGCCGAGTTAATGCAGCCGGAGAGGCGGCTAAAGGTGGCTATACGGCCCGACTGCCGGGACTGACCGAAAACGGGATACGCGGCAGCGGGGAATTAACAAAAAGAAATGCAGTGCTTACCCGGGCGGGAACTCCTGGAGTTCGCTAGGTGGGAGGCCAGCATTCTGTCACAATGGGACGCGAAGTCCGTCCAAAGGCGGCGCTGCGCGGTGCTACGCGGTGATAAGGAGCGAGCCAGGCAACCAGGTAAGCAGTAGAGAAATCTTTAATAAATGAAAAGAAAAAACCCGAACCGAGATGAGCGCCCACGCGAAGCCGGACACAAACAAAGCACATTCAAAACCCAATGTAACATAAGCAATGCTGGCCTGCTGACTCAGGGTGCATGTGCTCTTTAAGTCATGTCAGCAGGCCGCATGTGACTAGGTAGGACCCAATCCCAGCTCACGGAGATGGGCCCTACCTACGGGAACCCCGAACGACCAAATCTGAAACTAGAAAACAGGGGGGAGTGGCCTAGCACTCCCAACCCTGACAGTTTTATTAGCTCTAAATACTTTTCTTGCTTGTTTCTTTTGAGGTGTTGCTTATTCCTGGAGGTGTCGTCAGCTCTTTTATCCATGGCTGTTCTGATGCACTGCCTCTATGACAATTATTGAATGGAACCTGGATTCATATTGGACTGGCAATCCTGCAGGAGGATGTCCTCAATGGACCTTTATAGTTATAGTTATAATATAGTTTTCCAATTGTTAAATACGGACACCTGATCACACAATCTGTACATGGCTGTCCTACATTGTTGATGCTACCCAGGGAGTTTTTTTCTTGCCACTGTAGCTTCGGCTTGCTCTTTGGGGGTTTAAAGGCTTATAAAACTGTAAAGCTGCTTTGTGACAATGTCTCTTTCCCAATAATATTTACACCTGCGCATCCTTTATCCTTAATTAAATAGTCATTCACTTCCTTTTTAATGGGTTATGGGTGTTCAGTTCTATGAGTTGCATTGTCCTGAGTTCACATTTCTACTGTTGATCTTGTTGATCATGGTTTGTGTGTTATCATGTTATTATTACAAAAATAACTAAAAACACTACCGTGATATCACATGCTGTCTGCACCACACCTGAGACTTTGAGTTTGCTTTGTGTTTTTATTTTTATTTTTTTAATTCAAACCAACTCTAATGCCCTTTTTAGAATCAAGGGGCATAAATATTGAGTTGCCTGTTCTGGTCAGGGTAAAACAAGAAAGAACCTTCCTAGAACTTTTGCCAGAAGTTGAAAGCATGTAATTAAAAAAAATTACTTTGTATCATGGGCAATTGTATTTACAATACAATGTCAAAAAACACTCTCCTGGTCCATACTCCTTTTTCCTTTATTATTCATTCACTTGCCTATTTAATGGGCTATGGGTTTTAAGTTCCTAGCGTTGTCTTGTCCTGGGTTGAGGTGTTTAATTTAGTCTACTGTTGTATCATCTGAGATCCTGTTTTTTTTGTTCTCTGGCTGTATGCTTGTTTCCACTTGTCACCCTAATACTACCATAGAAATCTCATTGTACTGCATCCTTTCTTTGTTTTTTGAAAATCTTTGTTGTACACATTACTGATGCTGACTGTGTAGTTTCTTATGGCAGACTGCACTAATACATTATAAAATAAAAAAAAGAACATTTATTCATCTTGCCTATCTTGTGTGTCACTCGCGCTCCCTCTGTTGTGCACTCTGGTGAGGGAATGTCACCTGTTTCCTCTAGTCGCTGTCTATCACCAGAGTTTTGATCACCTGTTCATGTGATTTTTCATTTCCGGTTCTAGGGTTTTTAAGCTCAGTGTAATAGGTGCCTTTTTCTGTTTTTCAGTTTCTATTCTTCGGTGTCTTTGTTTTGAGTTAATTAACTGTCATTCCGGGTTGTTTTAGTTAATTAGCTGTTCTGTTTCATTGGTTTGTTTGGTGCACGTGGTCGGATGTGTTTATGTATTTATTTTCTGTGTTCCCCGTCCTCCGTGCACGTCGGATTTTATGTTCACTCGTTTTGTGAACACTGGTGTGTTTGGTGTCCTTACACCTAAATGAATCTGTGTTTCTGCTACCTGCATGCCTGGCTCCCTTCTGTGCATTAAAGCGCTGCGGCTCTGCGCCTCATCTGCGCAGCCGCTTTTAGTCCAAGGTAGGCGAGTGTGACACTCAGTTTCCAGGATTCGATCTCGCGTCATATCACAGTCAGCAGTCCTTTACTACGCTGTTGACAGTGTGTGTGTATGTGTGGGGGGCATATCCATATGCTTTTATCCAAATAGAACTACAAATGAAAAAACACAAGTCAGTAGTTAAAGAGGAACAAGATGAACCACAGTATTATTAAGAGCGATCAGTGTCAATCTGGTTTCAATATATAAAAGCACACAAACTCCTGATTTAACAAGCAATTAAATACATATCTCACAATAAAAGGTTAGACAACCTTGTGTAGGAAGTAATACAGTACACAATGAATGTTCAAAATAAAACAAAACACAAAACACAAAATTCAAAACACATTTACTCACAAAAAAGTAATAAAAAATTAATTAAAATAATCAAAATTACCTCTACAAGAGATGTGACCTGGTACCCTACAGTATCAGTTCTCCCTTTGGCAAAAATCACAGCTGGTAAATAGATTTTGCATTAATTTATTCATTATCTTCCACTTTTATCCTCTACTAGGGTCGGAGTGGGGTTCCCAATGCTCATCCAGAGAAGAATGTTTTGCGTATATACTCCCAGGATATGGCACTAATCCATCACTGGGCACACTCACTCACACAAACTCATACACAAACACACACTATATGGGGTAATTTCGAGCATTCGATTTACCTTGAATACATGTTTTTGGTCTGTGGAAGGGAAACTATAGAAGGAATGAGGAATGAAGAAACCCATGCGGATACAGAGAACATGGAAACTCCCTTTTAACACCTTTAACATGGCTTTAACCATTAAGCCATCTTTTTTTTTGCATTTTTCTGTCACCATTTACTAGGTGGGTCAGTTTAAGTAAAGAAAGAGGCCAAATGGAAAAAAATGGAAATCTCTGACTGACCTGCGCATTAAGAAAAAGTCATTTTAGATTTATTTGAATTTAGCACCCCAGCGATGGATTGGCGCCCTGTCCTGGGTCTATCTGCCCAGCGCCCGAAACGTTCTCCCCTGGATGGGAACCCCACCGCGACCCTACTAGAGGATAAAGCGGGAGATAATGAATGAATTTAGCACTATAATATTACAGGACACCTGTTATTGTCTTTTACATAGTTGCTAGCTATTTACATAGTCTTTTACATAGTTGCTGGTTTGTTAACCCATGACCATCTAGGGGAGAACGTTTTGGGTGCTGGGCAGATACAGCCAGGACAGGGTGCCAATCTATTGCTGGGCACACTCACTCACTCAATTACACAGACACATACACACAATATATGGCACAATTGGTTAGCACGTCCGCCTCTCAGCGCTAGGGATTCCCTGTTCGAAGCCCCATCTGGGTGGAGTTTCCATGTTCTCCCTGTGTCCGCGTGGGTTTTCTCTGGGTTCTCCGGTTTCCTCCCACAGTCCAAAAACATGGATCAAGGTCAGTTTAATTTTTCAAATTGCCCCATATAGATTGTGTTTGTGTGTGTGAGTGAATGGGTGCCCAGTGATAGAGCATATATATATAATATATATACAGTCAAGCCTGAAATTATTCATACCCCTGGCAAATTTTGACTTAAATTTACTTTACCCTTTGCAATCTGTCACAGTCTATGGGAAAATCCAAAGTTCTATACCATTCGAAATAGTCCAAGCTGTTTTAAAGCATCCTAATTACCCTGATTCATTGGGAACAGCTGTTTTAATCAACTCAACAGGTGAAAAACAGCAGCTCTCTGCAGTTGGTTTGTGGACAGTCATGGCGAAGACAAAGGAGCTCACTAAGGACCTGCATTGTGGCCGCACACAAGTCAGGAAAGGCCATATCAAAATGTTTTCAAGTTCCAGTGGCTACAGTGCAAAGTATTATTAAAAAATACAAGAGGTTCTGCACTGTGGAAAATCTCAGAAGATGTGGTCGGAAGCCAAAAGTGACACCTGTGCTGGCCAGAAAGATACTGAGAGAGGTGAAGAAAAATCCAAGGATCACCACCAAGGCCATTCTGGTGAATCTGGGACCTGCTGGTGGCAACATCTCAAGGCAGACAGTCCAACGAACACTGCACACTGCACACTGCTGGGTTCCATGGAAGCGGACCAAGGAGTAAGCCACTTCTCCAGAAAAGCCACACAAAAGCCTGCTTGACCTTTGCAAATGCTCATCTGGACAAAGAAGAAGACTTCTGGTCTTCTGTTTTATGTTCAGATGAAACAAAAATTTAATTGTTTGGCCACAATTATGTGTCATTTGTTTGGCGTAAAAAAGGAGAAGCCTTCAACCCTAAGAACCATGCCCACTGTCAAACATGGTGGTGTGAACCTAATGTTTTGAGGGTGTTTTTCAGCCAAGGGACCAGGGAACTTGCAGTAAATGGCACCATGAAAAAAGAGCAATACATCAAGATTCTCAACAACAACATCAGGCAGTCTGCAGAGAAACTTGGCCTTGGGAACCAGTGGACATTTCAGCACGACAACGACACAAAACACATAGCAAAAGTGGTGAAGAAATGGTTAGCAGACAAAAAAATTTACGTTTTGCAGAGTCCTGACTTGAATCCTTGAATGAGAATCTGTGGAGGGAGCTAAAGATCAGGGTGATGCCTGTGTCGTTTCCAGTCAAAAATAAAATTGCTGGTTGAATAAAAGTAAATTTAAGTCAAAATTTGCCAGGGGTATGAATAATTTCGCAGGGGTATGAATAATGATATATATGATATCATAGAGGGTTATTGCATCTATATTCATTATTTAAGTCAAAAGGTTGTTGTTGGTCAATTCAGTCTTGTCCAGCAACACACAAACAAATACACACAGTCTCTTGTGGCTCACATGAAGAGTAGGCCCCATGAAGGATGCTCTTCTCTTTTTCTTTGCCAGGTTCTCTTGGTTCTGCCTTTCTGT
Source organism: Corydoras sp. C115 (assembly GCA_019802505.1). Classification (NCBI taxonomy): domain Eukaryota; kingdom Metazoa; phylum Chordata; class Actinopteri; order Siluriformes; family Callichthyidae; genus Corydoras; species Corydoras sp. C115. The sequence goes on along the minus strand of JAFMOC010000036.1, from coordinate 3,787,516 downwards.
TTGATGCTTGCCTCTGGGAAGCAAATGTTTGTCTTGGCACTGATTAAAAATAAATCCCAAGGTATCTCAACGACAAGACAGAACACTGGACTAAGACATAGAAAAGAATCCTTAAAAAAAACCCTGCTGCCTAATAAAAAATCCTCACATTTTAGATTTAAAATACATATTTTTTCTGATTTTGATTTAAGAATTCTCATGAATTCTAGATTACATATTTAAAAAAAGTTACATTCAGTCATGGTTAAACCAGAATCTCCTACCTAGCTAGAGTTGATACCTACTGATATCAATAAAATATAGGATAATATATAGTAATTCATAGGGTTTGAGATCCACTATTTAACAAACCAGAATGCTTATGCATTCAGCATAAATACTGAAAGAGGCAGAAAAGAATAGATTAAAATTTTAATGAGGAACATGGAATATTAAGTTATTAATATGAATAAAAGTAAGTTACTTCTTTAAGAGTTGAAATTCTCAAATCAATGGCATGTAACTTTCCTTGAAACGTTACTTTGTTATATTTCTTAAATACTTTTTACATCTAAATATTTAAAGTATATGGAGCCTATGCTTACATTCTAAAGCTTATTGTTCTGTTCTTTTTAATGATCAGATTCTGTGAATGTAGCAATCCAGGTTCAAATTCCAATCTGGGTGCAGATTCCACATTCTTTCCATGTCCGCATAAGTTTTCTCTGGGTTCTCCAGTTTCCTTACAGAGTCCAAAAACATGGATACAAGGTGAATTCGATTCCCAGTCCCTCCAAGTACCATATCTGAAGTGCCTTTGGGTAAGGCACCTGACCCCAACTGCTCTCCGGCGCCGTACTCATGGCTGCCTAACTCTCCGGGCATGTGTACTCACTTTACTAGTGTGTGTGTATATGTGTGTGTTTCACTGCACAGTATAAATGTGGAAGACAAATTCTGTGTGTATAAACAGTTGGGAAAAAAAAAAAAAGGGTTGTCGCTCATAAAGTGTGTGTGTGAGTCTGTACCCAGACATGGATTGTCCTAGGTGTATTTGCACAATGCCGATACACCCAGGTTCTCCCTTGTTTGGGCATGGGAACTCCACATTCCTAGTCTCTATGATTAAGCAGAAGATAATGAGATGACATGAGATATAGAGGATGGTTTACGATTCATTTAAGCAAGTGGCATTGTGTGAAGGGAGTAACGGACGACGGCTGTTGAAGGGAGGTAATTAATGCATCTGTCTCAAGATCTGCTTATGATCGATTTGCAACTTCATTAGCTGCTGCAAGGCATCCAGTGTAAAAAGATATTGCAGCAGTGACAGGAATGTGACAGCAGCAAAATCAGCCAGCGGTTTGAACATAAAGCAGAAATAAAGCTGGTTCTTTTGATTGAAAAATCCTGTTTCCGGTTTTCATTGTGTCTTGCCTTGTGACAGATGTGTTTACATGTTCACTGTAAATGCATCTGTCACTTCTGAAAAATAATATGTCACAGGCGTAAACCACTCATTGTCAGGTCAAGAAATAAAAGAAGATGGGTAGATATACTGTATTTGACTGTAGATATTAAACATAGGATACTGAATTTCTGATAATTTGTGCTCATAAATTTACTGCCTGCTTTTCATTGCTTGTAAATAATTTTCTTTAAAGGGATTTCCTAAATATTAGTGTTCTTGTCTTTTGATTTCCCCAGCTAGACCTTTCAAGCCATCAGTGCCATGCATCAGTACTAATGGCTCACTATTTTTGTACAAGTGAAGAAGTGTTTAACATAGCATATTTTTAATGCTGATCCTAATACTCCAGTCCTGCCTGTCTGAGTTGTGTTTTTTAGTGGTAGTTTTGGTTTAGGTATCAGGTCCCCCACAATACTCTACCCAGGTATCAGATAGGATCTAGGAAAATCCAAGATACCGTCCTGATGGTTTTGAAGAAGATGGGTCATTGCAGGGCATATCCCAATGTATGGCTATGGTTGTAGGGATTTGTGCCCTCCGATATATAATTTGAGCTTCATTTGCTAAAGTAGGATTGCATATGATAATCTGTATCATGTGATTGGGTTATTTATTTCTCACAGCCTTTCACAATGCCACCCCTCATCATGTCTTTACTAATATTTTTTTTTCATGTGAACAAAAAATAGAAGCTTTAGTTTGTTATTCTGAGATTCAAATAAGACAGAAAAATTTATTTTGTCACAATTGTTCCACCTCCACCTGGTTTGCATCATGCTTCTGGGTGTTCATGTTCTGCTTCTTAAAAAAATGCTAACAGCTGCATGCCTTTTACCTCTTACTCCCCCTTTCCTCTATTTCAAGGCCTCCATTATCTTGGTTGCTTGCATTGTATCATTTGTGTTTAAGTAATTTGCTCTACTCCTAGACTGCATCATGGTTTGGCTATGCTCTCTGTCTCCTTCTTTCTCACAGTAGGACTTCCACTTCCACTTCCAATAGCAGCAGTAATACTTTTGTGTTTTGTTCAGACGCCTCATTTACCACCTCATCAACTGTTAACTAAGGCACTCTGCTGTGCCTACCTTGCTTCAGCTTTATAGCTTATTGTTGGTTTTTACCTTTATTTCATATAGTATTACTTAACACAGTATCATATTAAATAATGCTATTTTACATACCTGTTTGGAGCTTGCCTCATTGGAGTGACTGATAGAATTGGACAAGAACAACTTTTGATTGTTGTTTCCAAATTTGACCTGCATCAAGGTTCAAGGACATTAATCATGCATGTTAATTTAACTATCATTATTTACAAATAAGGGCGGCACGGTGGCTTAGTGGTTAGCACGTTCAGCGCTAGGGGTTCCCGGTTCGAATCCCTATCTGGGTGGAGTTTCCATGTTCTCCCCGTGTCTGCGTGGGTTTCCTCCGGGTTCTCCGGTTTCCTCCCACAGTCCAAAAACATGGATCAAGTCAATTGAATTCTCAAAATTGCCCCATATAGAGTGTGACTGTGTGAGTGAGTGTGTGCCCAGCGATGGATTGGCACACTGTCCTGGGTCTATCTGCCCAGCGCCCGAGACGTTCTCCCCTGGATAGGCATGGGGAACCCCACCGCGACCCTAATAGAGGATAAAGTGGGAGATAATGAATGAATGAATATTTACAAATAAGACAACATGGTAGCTTAGCGGTTAGGAAGTTTGCTTCTCGGCTCTGGGGATTTCCAGTTCGAATCCGTGAATCGCGATAGATTGGTGCCCTGTCCTGGGTGTATCTGCCCAGCACTGAAATCTTCCCCCCTGGATGGACAAGGGGAACCCCCCCACGACCCTCGTAGAGGATTAAGCAGAAGACAATTGATGGATGAATGGATGAATTTACAAATAAAAACATAATCTAAAGAACAAGTCTGATCTTTTCTTTTAGGTATATATTAATATGATGTAAAGATGTTTTGAGCCTTAACCTGCTGTTTTGTAAAATTACTCTTAAATATCTTGTTAATAATTACTCTAAAGCTGTCCACATTTATAAATTATTTAACATTAGCAATGATGTTGCCATTTTCTATTGTTTTTACCTCCCTTCATGAATACCCATTTTTGGTTATTAACACCCAGACTAGATCACCCTAATTCTTTGGGTAGGGGATCCCACACTGAAAGCATTCAAATAAATAAGTTCTACAAAGCTGTACCACACAAATCAAAATTTAACACTATAAACAATTTTCATTTATCACTACAAGAGTACACTTATGTGTATTTCTTGTGATTTATTCACAATAATGCACAACCTTGAATAGCTTATTGCTTTTATAAAATGGTTACAAACACAATATATTAAGAAAAACAAGGTTTGATTCATAAATGTGTTTAGTGAAAGCACTGGTTTTAAATTGGTCTTCAGTGATATAATTCCAGTCCAGTTTTTAAAATGAATGCTGATCGCTAAGTAACAGGTTTCCAGTTTCTTTCAAATATAGTTTATAAAAAACATCGGGAAACTAATGTATTGTTTTCTCACACATTGATACCAATGTGAAGCAGTCAGAGATGTGCCTTATTGTCAATAAGGACCAGAACTACCTGTTTTATAAATATAAAATGAATATAATTTTTCTCCAGATCCAAGTGCCCACAGAAGCATGCCAAACAATCACGCTTCACAATTGACAAACATGGAAGCAGCAGCATCACAATAGCATCACAAAAGCAGTAGCATCCAAACTTTTATAGTGTCCTTCTGACAGAATATGCTAAACATAATTTTACAAATACAAAAATACAAACATAAAAGAAAAAATTTAAGCTGAGAATTAATGGATAAAATAAACACTAACTGAAACAAAAAACAGCGATAGATTGGCACCCTGTCCTGGGTGTATCTGCCCAGTGCCTGAGATGTTCTCCCCTGGATGGGCATGGGACCCCCCCGCGACCCCCTAATAGAGGATAAAAGCGGAAGATAATGAATGAATGAAACAAAAAAGGCCAGAGTTCACCCATGGTGTGCACCAATTTTATAGCTCCAGCAGGTGGTAGCAACAACACCAACCCTGCCACGTTTACATCGTGAACTAAATACAAATACAACACTTTTGTATTTGCTCCAATTTTTAATGAGCTGAACTACAAGATCTAAGACTTTTTCTATTTAAAAAATCTGTATTACTGAGTACTTCACCTTTACTGAGAATATTTATCCACCTCACAGGTATATATAGATAGCACGATTATTGCACAGGTGATAGCCCGATGAGGATGACGAGCATGTGAATGAGCTTTACTGAAACAGTTTCTGACAATTTGTGCAGAATTTCTTTGGTTATGTAAACCGATTGTTGCAGCAGCTGTGAAATAAATTGAAATGCTGGATGTGGAGGTTCTAGGCTGGTGTGGTCAGAGGTGGAGTGCTGTTGTAAGTTCAGTAGTACCAAATTCTTTCAAACACCTTTGGAGATGGCTTATGGTAGAGAAATGAACATCCAGTTCCCAGGCAGAACATCGGTATAGATCAAAATTTTTAAGGTTAGATGTTCTTCTGATTTTCATGTAATAATCCCATACTATATCACTGTAACCATTTGAGCTTTGACAAAACGAAAAGGGAGAAGGCTGATGAGGACACACTTGAATCCATCCAATGTTATGAAACTGCCAGATCAATAGCACCTGAACGTTTTTTTCATCATTCTTCTTCTAGCTTTTTTACCATCATCTAAGTCTCTCTTCATCTTTAAAGTTATCCAAGTGTTTTTCCTTAATTTTATGCCTCTTGTGTTTTATGTCCTTTGAACCCTCAGTGTTTCTCCCACTCAAACTTCTTATGATTTTTACTAAAGGGAAAACCCCCAACAAGTTGGAACAAATTTTTTTTTTCTGTCTGAGAAGTTTTAAAAGAATATGTCAACCCCCCAACAATTATTACATATTTCACATTACTTGCAGTAACACAAAACTTTTACTATTGGAACACAATAGTAGAAAAGTAGTATATAGAAAGTAGTTACTTTAACTTTACTTTAATCAAATTATTGCTTTCTTATATGAATTAGGTTTAAAAGGGTAATTAATGGGGCCGGGTGTGGTGGCGCATGCCTGTAATCCATGATACTGGGAAGCTGGTGGATTGTTTGAGCTAAGGGGTGCAGGGCTGCATGTCATTTGGGTGTCAGCACTAAGTTCAGTATCGAGATGGTGCTCCTGAAGGAGCTCAGAACCACCATGTTGCCTAAAGAAGGGTGGTTTGGGGCAGTCGTAGGCTTGCGGTTAAGGAAACAGCCTTGTGACCTTAAGGTCCCAGGTTTGATTCCTGGATGAAATGCCTAACCCCAATTGCTCTCCGGGCGCTATACATAGAACTGCATCTAACACTGCCCAACACATTCTTGGACTGTTTAGGAAAACTCTAATCAGCCCATTAACTGCCAATTATTGTGTTTAGTGAGTGTGTTACAGCAAAAAACAATAAAAAGAGGCAGGGTGGTGGGGCTCCAGGACTAGGATTGAGAAAATACTTGACTGAAGCTCCAACCACTTAGCCTGCACCACCTATGAAATGAAGTACTGTTTTTCTCTTCCATTGCTACAACCAAATCTATAAGGATTATGAAGGCAATGTGTTTTGCATATATGTATTATATTTTAGGTGCAGATGTGGGCCATTTTAAGCTCATAGTGCCAAGCATTCAGTGCCAAGACATTGCAGGATGTTAATATTTGCTGTTATTCCAAATGACTTTGGAAGGCACATTCACAATTTTGTTTGTAAGTTGCTGAACTGGCTGGTCTTTGGCTGGTGTAGGTGCTACATGTTATGAAGCATTTTCCAGCCATGCTTGGCACTAAAGTAGGGAAAGGATAGTGTGCAGTAAGTCACTACTGTACTTTACTATGGTCCATAGCTTTAAGTTTTATTTATTTCTATAGAGTAAAGTACAGGGTGAAAACTAAAGTTTTTGGTATCCAACAGGTTCAGAATATAATTTACTTTATTATTTACAAAACTTTATTATTTACAAAACTATATAATTAAAAAAGTATCATAAATCAAGTACAAATAACTCTTTATGAAGTTAAATATTGGACATTCAAACTAAGTGTGCCCACTGAGGGCCAATTTAGTAGTAATAATTTAGCAATATATGAAATGTTAGTGTGTACAGCTCCATTAACAAGAGCTATACCCCTAAAAGTATTATACTTTTTTTGAGAATGGAGCATTAGCATGTACAAAATTTATTGTGCCACTGAGCTGCACTCAGGCACAGATTTGTGAATATGAGGAAGAGCCATGGAAATAAGAGTTTGATTCTGCCTGTGATACCTGAAATGAATATGTGTTTTGTCTTGAATTAAAATATAAAATAAGACTCAAAAAGAAAGAAAGAGTGAGAGAGTTCTCGGCTGCATAGTGAGAATCGGCAACAGCACACCAAAAATTGTATCAGTGCCTATTTCTCGTTGGCAATTCCACCAGTAAGTCAAAATTATTAAATTATTAAATATATTTAATAAAATGAAATATTTTGGGTCCCGGTCTTCTATTCCTGCTGTGACAGTTTTATTTACTTAGTCAAGAGGTTTAGCTATTATTGTTAAAAGGTTAAGCATGCATAGTGGCCTATTTTCTGTCTGCAGAAGATAATGAGATGAGATAATATTAAATATTTAAAAAGATAAATAAATAAAAAGTGTTTATTAAAATAATTATGACAATACTAATGTATAGTCACAATGGTATAATTAATGCAAAATAATTTATTAATTAATTTAATAATTCTCTTTCTTTTAACTAATATTTGTATTCTGGACCTTCTTTGACACTGTGTACATGGTAGCTTTTCAAGTGCTTTTCACCCAGCTTTACATAAATCCCAATTTACAAACAAAGTAAATTTATTCATGAGTCTAGGACATTTAAATTCCAGCTACTATCAATTGTCCTTCTTATCTAGTCTTAGTAGCCATGGAAAGTCCATTTATTCCACAAGCCTTCAATGACAATTCTGTTCTTTATAACGAAAAATACTAATTTCAATGGAAAATACAAAGGAATTGAAAGTAAAATTACCCTTTCAATGCTAGGTATCCACTCTAGTGTTAAAATGATGTTTTTTTAAATGATGTTTTTTTGTAAAAGTTCCCCTACTGGCTTTGGTGTTAATGTAAGAAGAATATATTTTCATTAGAGAAGATAATTTCAGTTTTGACATAAGTGGCACTAGTGTACTTCCCATGAGTATTTTGTGTTTTAGCAAAAAAAAAAAAAGATGTTAGAGCCATTTGTGTTAAAATAACTAATTATGTATTGCCTCCTTTGCTTTTTAAACAATTCAGGTACTGCTTTTCTGCTCATTTAGGTAAACAGATTGCCTTTCGTGTGTGATTTTCCACTTTGGTTTGCAGAATACTGTGCACAAAACAGGGGGAAAAAAATCAGCAGAAACACAACAAGACATCTGGGACTGGTGCGCTGAAGCAGCTCTAGGAGGGTGAAAGTAATTGTATGCCATGTACACTTGAGCTTAGAGGGGAAAAAGGAGGCCAATAAATTAAATACTAAAGAGGATATAAAAATAGCATGGGTGGCTTAGTGGTTAGCCTCTCAGCACTAGGGATTCCCGTTTCGAATCCCCATCTGGGTGGAGTTCTCCCCGTGTCCATGTGGGTTTCCTCCGGTTTCCTCCCACAGTCCAAAAACATGGATCAGGTCAATTGAGTTCTCCAAATTGCCCCATATAGAGTGTGTTTGTGTAAGTGAGTGTGTGCCCAGTGATAGATTGGCACCCTGTCCTCGGTGTATCTGCCCAGCGCCTGAAACTTTCTCCCCTGGATGGGCATGGGGAACCCCCCCCCCCCCCCCCCCGCGACCCTAATATAGGATAAAGCGGAAGATAATGGATGGATGGATGGATAAAAATTAAATAAGCCAGGTTTGCGTGTTATTTTTAATATGAAATATATGACATCACAGGAATGGAATAAATAGGGTTGTATGCAATTGTATTGTATTGACAATAATGAATCTGTTAATGCTTCACATTCATATCAATGTGTAACTGGTGTAAATCTAGCTTGCGTTACTTATCTTTTTGGTGTAGCGCAGCCACCGTAGAAGAGGCGTAGAAGTGGCCTTCCCTTCCTTGTTAGAAGTGGCCTTCCTTGTTGCCAAGACGTTCCCTATAAGGTATGTTTTTTTTCGTTATGCTGTGCTACAAATTCAATCCAGTTGTGTATTATGTGGCTGTATTGATATGCAGGAGAGTTGCCGGGACATAGCTGTTGTTTTCTCCGATATTATTCATCCGTGTGCTTCCTGTAAGGTACGTGGTGGCTTCTTTGTAATGCTATATTGAAAGTTTAATATGTCTGCTAATCCGGATTCATTGTGTACGAGTTTTGTTGGGGAAAACCGGGTTGCATCTCTCTTTGATCATGCCGTTAGCCACTAGCATCGGTACAACTCCTGTAGGGGATTTGGTCATCCTCTATCGACACATGAGTTGGAGCATATCACTTTTCCTGTTAACGGTAGTACGCATGTACAGGTATGTTTTATTTAGCGATCTAACTACGGGGTTTTCCAAAATTAAAACTCTTTCATGCTTGAATCTGATGGATATGTGTTTTTGCAGGTATTTTCCCGACTGCTACTCTAGCTTGTTTTCAGATGGGCCTTTTATCAAGCCACTGCTGTTTTGCCTACGTTGAAATCTTTTTATAAAGATTTTTATTTCTTTGTTTGCTTTCTTTGCTTTGATGTTTTGTTTTCATTTTTACTGTATTAGTTTTGTTTCTTTCTTTTCTTTGTTTTTACTAGTATATGGCTCGATCGGTAAATTATACTCTGTAAGAGAAATACTGTGAGGGGTCTTTGGAGGGTATTCAGTGAATTGTTATGAACTGTTTGGGTCTTGCTTCTGTCTTCTAGATACATGAGTGGACGTGGTGTCTATGACCATCGGGTCTTTTTCTCTGGGTTCACCTCAAATATCTCTTGCACCTGGTCTGCTGTGGTTGAATTCACCATAATTGAGGTTTATTTTCCTGATTTGTAGTGTGTTTGAGTGGATCCAGGATAAAAAGGACCTCCAAGTAAGGAATGATCCTGCTAGCGTGAGACCTCCAGTACTCTTGAGTTTGTGTGATACAGCTTTATTGTATTTCCCTGCTTTTATATACCAGTTTTAACTTTTATAAACATTGTCACAAATCAATCTTGTGATACAAATAAACATTTAAGGCTGAGTTCCATCCCACGTGTCTAAAGTCTGTAATGAACTGTGTGCTTTGTGGGTTTTATCGAGCATAATATTTCCTAGGGTGGCACAGTCGGGTTTTATGCTTGTATTGAGCACAGTCACAAAAAAAAAAAAATACAATATATATATATATATATATATATATATATATATATATATATATATTTCTTTTTTATTTATTTATTTTTTTTTCCTAAATAATGTGTGTTCTGCAATTCACTAGATGGCAGTATTTGTTTGTTAGATATACCGAAATCCTGTAACTCAGCGATCAGCAGTTATTTTTTTATAAGCCTATAGACACTCACTGGCCATTTTATTAGATACACATCCTCTGTTTCACAAGCTCTTTGATTCTTCCAGTTAAATTGATCCTACATATGGACTATGTAGTTCTACAATTACAGACTACAGTCCATCTGTTTCTCTACCAACTTATTAAGTCCATTTTACCATGTTCTCTGATCAGGACTCTCACAGGACAGGTTTTATTACCTCAAGGTTAGATTATTGTAATTCACTTCTGACAGGATGTTCTAATAAATCATTACATAAATTACAACTTGTGCAGAATGCTGCAGCTAGAGTTTTAACTAAAACCAGAAAGTTTGATCATATAACTCCTGTGTTATCAAACTTGCACTGGCTACCAGTTAAGTTTCGTATCGAGTACAAAATTTTATTAATAACATATAAAATTCTACATTATCAGGCTCCACAGTATCTGAGTGAGCTGATTCAATCGTACCAGCCGACACGTGAGCTCAGATCTCAAGGTGCTGGTTTACTCTTAGCTCCTAGAATAAATAAAATAACTGCTGGTGGAAGAGCGTTCTCCCACAAGGCTCCTCAACTTTGGAATAGCCTTCCAGTTACTGTTCGTGATTCTGAATCACTATTAATCTTTAAAAATAAATTAAAAACACATTTATTTAATCTTGCGTTTAACTAATCCCCTGTAGATAAAGATGTAGATATCAGACTTGGCTGTGTTGGGGGGTAATCTCTGATCAGTGTATGCTGGCATTTCACCTCTTCACCCACCTCATCATTAATGGGGGGGTGTGGCGCTGGAATGATGCTGTTCCGGGGCGCCATCTCAACTATGTAGAGTCTGCAGTATCTGCCTCTTTTAGTTATGCTGCTCTAGTCAGTGATGCCGGAGACACATGCTGCACTGTGTCAATAAATTACTTATTAATTAAATGCCGTGCTTTATTATTAGCTCTAGCTCCCTTCCTTTGTCTGTTTCTTTTGAGGTGTCCCCCGGCTTCCTGGAGATCCATGGCTCTGCTTACGAATACTGTATGGATCCTGACAAGGCGGTCCTGCAGGACGCCCCCTAATGGACTCACATATAGTTTTCTAGTTGTTAGTTTTTCCATTTGTTTAGTATCTGGACATGGCTGTTCTACACTGTTGTTGCTGCCCGGCCGCTCAAGGAGGATGAGTCCCCCATTGAGTCTTGGTCCTCCCAAGGTTTCTTCCTTAAATAACAACATAAAAGGGAGTTTTTTCTTGCCACTGTCGCTTCGGCTTGCTCTTTGGGGTCTAAAGGCTTTTCATTCTGTAAAGCTGCTTTGTGACAATGTACTGTTGTAAAAAGCGCTATATAAATAAATTACTTGACTTGACTTGACTTGACTATGCTGCACTGTGTCAATAAATTACCTATTAATTAAATGCCGTGCTTTATTATTAGCTCTAACTGCCTTCCTTGTCTGTTTCTTTTGAGGTGTCCCCCGGCTTCCTGGAGATCTTCATCCATGGCTCTGCTGACGAATACTGTATGGAACCTGACAAGGCGGTCCTGCAGGACGCCCCCTAATGGACTCACATATAGTTTTCCAGTTGTTAGTTTTTCCATTTGTTTAATATCTGTACATAGCTGTCCTACACTGTTTTTGCTGCCTGGCCGCTCAAGGAGGATGAGTCCCCCACTGAGTCTTGGTCCTCCCAAGGTTTCTTCCTTAAATAACAACATAAAGGGGAGTTTTTTCTTGCCACTGTCGCTTCGGCTTGCTCTTTGGGGTCTAAAGGCTTTTCATTCTGTAAAGCTGCTTTGTGACAATGTACTGTTGTAAAAAGCGCTATATAAATAAATTACTTGAACTTGAACTTGTATTATAAGGGGGGTGGATGATGGTACAAGTGGATTAGACACTTGTATGTTTTAATTGGTGCACTCTTCTCCGTTCAGAAATCTGATCCACTCATACCAACAGAACACCACTATGTCAGTATCACTGACAATCATCAACCACCCAAATACTTCCTCTGTGAGAATGTAGAAATTATCAGGTCTAGCTAATAAAATCTCAGGAAACTAAATTGCAGTGTATAAAATATATATGTAAATGCAGTGAACTTCAATGAGATGTTAATTTTTGGACAAAGTGAAAATTTGGAAAGATGTAGATTATTTGTGGTTCTGGATGTTGATGTAGATGAAGCTGGACATTAAAACTGTGTAACTAGTGTAAAACTGTGCAGATCCTGTGCATTGCAACCCCCAACAGGTACAGTCAAAAGAAGATGAAAAGAACCAATTTCCAGGAAATGTCTCAATAGTGTGTGTTGGGAAAGAACCAAAAAATTTGCAAACGTTTGGGCGACCCTATTAATCTTAACTATTTTTAGTTCTAAATATTTTGGTGTTTGCAACAGCCATCTTAGTTTGATATATCTAATAACTGATGGACAGTAATATTTCAGGATTGAAATGAGGTTTATTGTACTAACAGAAAATGTGCAATATGCATTAAACCAAAATTTGACAGGTGCAAACGTATGGGCACCTGTCACACGAGTCCACCTGGAATTAAACGCGGCTGCGCAAACACGATTAAAGTCCATAAGGCGCGCGGACCCTTGACTTCGGGCTGGACGGCGCGCGGACCCTTGACTTCGGGCTGGACGGCGCGCGGACCCTTGACTTCGGGCTGGACGGCGCGCGGACCCTTGACTTCGGGCTGGACGGCGCGCGGACCCTTGACTTCGGGCTGGACGGCGCGCGGACCCCTGACCTCGCGCTGGACGGCGCGCGGTCCCCTGGGCCTCGGGATGGGCGGTGTGACGCCCCTGGGCCTCGGGATGGGCGGCGTGACGCCCCTGGGCCTCGGGATGGGCGCCGTGACGCCCCTGGGCCTCGGGATGGGCTCGCGCGCTGGCTGAACCTCGGCGGGCACGCACGCAGGCAGGACCTCGGCGGGCACGCACGCAGGCAGGATCTCGGCGGGCACGCACGCAGGCAGGATCTCGGCGGGCACGCATGCTGGGCGGACCTCGGCGGGCACGCACGCTGGGCGGACCTCGGCGGGCACGCACGCTGGGCGGACCTCGGCGGGCACCTCGGGCTCTCCATCCTGCACACAGAAAACATAAACCCCCGCCGCAACGCCCAAACACATAGATACAAACATGTCAGACATAGGGACGACAGACTGGTCACACGACACATACGAGGAAGGGGGACACAACACACTCACACACTCGGGCGGCGGCTCCGGTAACGCCCCCTTGCAGCGCGACCCAGACGCGGCACGGACCGGCACGGTCGCGTCACGTGACTGCCCCACAGTCCACGCTTCGCGTTTCGCAGCTGCGCTGTGCGCCCGCTGCGGCTTCACTCCACGCCGTCGCCGCGCTCCGCGTCTGGATCTTGCCACCGGGGGTTTAACAAACCAGACTGGACCCTCCGTCCAGAACTCCTCAGAGTTGCGGAGGGTGCGTACGGGCAGAATGTGCCCATACAGGTAAGATTCACCTGCCTCATCATCGGAAATCTGAACAAGGTCCAGACCTTCCTCTGCGCAGAGCGCCTCAAACCCAAACCTCCACAACCAGTCCTCATCGGAGTCGCTACACTCCGCCATCACGCTGTTTGAGCCGCTCCCCTGGCGGCTGATTCTTGATTCTTGAACATTATTCTCAAGAATCTGCTGATATTGAGTGGAATCCATGCGACCCTCAACTTTAACAAGATTCCCGGTGCTGGCATTGGCCACACAGCCCCAAAGCATGATGGAACCTCCACCAAATTTTACAATGGGTAGCAAGTGTTTTTCTTGGAATGCTGTGTTTTTTTGACGCCATGCATAACGCCTTTTTGTATGACCAAACAACTCAATCTTTGTTTCATCAGTCCACAGGACCTTCTTCCAAAATGAAGCTGGCTTGTCCAAATATGCTTTTGCATACCTCAGGCGCCTCTGTTTGTGGCATGCTTACAGAAACAGCTTCTTTCGCATCACTCTCCCATACAGCTTCTCCTTGTGCAAAGTGTGCTGTATTGAATGACCCATGCACAGTGACACCATCTGCAGCAAGATGATGCTGCAGCTCTTTGGATTTGGTCTGTGGATTGTCCTTGACTGTTCTCACCATTCTTCTACTCTGCCTTTCTGATATTTTTCTTGGCCTGCCACTTCTGGGCTTAACAAGAACTGTCCCTGTGGTCTTCCATTTCCTTACTATGTTCCTCACAGTGGAAACTGACAGGTTAAATCTCTGAGACAACTTTTTGTATCCTTCCCCTGAACAACTATGTTGAACAATCTTTGTTTTCAGATCATTTGAGAGTTGTTTTGAGGAGCCCACGATGCCACTCTTCAGAAGAAATTCAAATAAGAGAACAACTTGCAGTAAGCCACCTTAAATACCTTTACTCATGATTGGCTATGGAGTTCAAAGCTCAATGAGGTTACCAAACCAATTTTGTGCTTCAGTAAGTCAATAAAAAGTAGTTAGGAGTATTCAAATCAATAAAATGTTAAGGGTACCCATACTTTTGCACCTGTCAAATTCTGGTTTAATGCATATTGCACATTTTCTGTTAGTACAATAAACCTCGTTTCAATCCTGAAATATTACTGTGTCCATCAGTTATTAGATATATCATACTGAAATGGCTGTTGCAAACACCCAAATCTAAAACTAAAAATAATTAAGATTAATAGGGTTGACCACTAGGGAGAGCTAGAAGCTAAAAGAAAGCACTGTGGCGAAGCAGGGACTGGATTAAACAAATAAGAAATAACAAGTAAGAAGTACATTTATTGATAACAAAACAAGATAAAAGCAGAAAACAGATGCACACAGTGTATTTATAGAGAGGAGAGATAAATAGATAGATTGATAGATACATTTTTAATTATCTCACACTATCCAAAGCATTCTCCATCTTCCCAACCACCGCATCCATAAACCTATTTGGCAAAATATCCTATTTGCTTCTAATAAATAAATTCTTAATCTTGTCCATCCTTGTTACTCCCACTGAAAATAGCAGCCACCCCAGGCCATAAAACAATAAATACAGGGTTACAATTGTTACCTGGAGCAATGGGGATAAAGCGCCTTGCTCAAGGACTCACATTGGTAACATCAGTGGACTCTTGGATTTTTAGCAAAACAACATTTCATATCCTGTTTAACCTCTGAACTCAGAGCTGAGCTTTGATGCTGACCATTCTTAACATTAAACATGTCTGTCTCTCCTAGGTTTGTGTCTTCTTGTGTCCTAGGATACTTGTGGACTTATTCCGCTGTACCATTGAGAGCACCTTAACCAACTGTATCTCTGTGTGGTATAACAATTGCTCTTCAGCTGACCAGAAAAAATGCTACAGCTGGTGATTAAAACCGCCTGGCGCATCACGATCACCTAGATACAATCCATTCAGGACATCTATCATAAACAGTATCTGGGTAGAGCCTGGAACATTATTAAGGATGTTTCAGATCTTCTCCATGCTTCCGACTGCCAGGCTTTACAGGAGCCTACATTCTCAAGCCAGCAGACCCAAGAAGAGCTTTGTTCCAGAGGTTGTAACTATGCGGAAATCTAACTTATAATGTTATAATAATAACAATATTGCCAGCTATATATCTGTCTGATCACCTTAATTATATGTAAATAATCTCTACCTTGAACTTCTGGTTAAATGTTGCTTAATTTCATTGGCTTTGTACTTGTATACTCTGCACAATGACAATAAAGTTGAATCTAATCTAATCTAATGCATATCTCACCACTGACACACTGTCCTTATACATATCCTGGACCAACTTCCCATGCTTCTCTGTCTCTACTACTGCTAACAAAAAAGTAAATGTTTTCTCAACCTAGTTTTCACTACTCTTTTCTAGGCTCTATCATTCTATCACTCCTCAGGCATCTTTTCCAGAGGCAGATTTTGTTACCAAAACAGTGTAGTTTAAAATTCCACAGCCATTTCTCCAAAACATTTCCAAAACCTCCACTGGTATCTTTATTTGGCCAACAACCTTCCTACTCATAATTCTCTATATAAAGTTATAAGTGATAGTGATTTATTTTGCCTACTCTGCATACACACAGAGGAATTTGGTGGGCAGCCTTAAATACGGTGCAATTGTGGTTAGGTGCCTTGCCCAAGGGCACTTCAGCCATGGTAGTTGGTGGGATCGGGAATCGAACTGGGGACCTTCGGGTCACAAGGCTGGTTCCTTAACCACAAGCCCATACATTAGTTACCCTTGTTATCTGCACCATTAATTATACTCAATGGTTATATTAGCATAAATGTGCTAACCTTATATTTTTCTTATATTATATTTTACTTTGTTTCCCCAGGCTTCTAAATGCACTAAAAATACATAGAATTGCTTGTAATTTCTCCCTGAAAACAAGACTGTGCAGATTTGATGTCCTGAATCTCTGAGCAAACTTAAATTGAAAATTAGCGAATATTTACTCCCTCCAGCAGACAAAAAACACCTGATTATTTAATGCTTGTACTAAGCACTTATTTCCCCCAGAGCATGATAGAAGAGCATTCTGCGATTTGGTCTTCCTCATTCTTCGTCTCCCACAAACTCTAGGATTACTCCTGCATTTGGACTATTTACTCTTTAAGAAAACAGAGCACTGATAAAATTTGCTCAAGGGGAAAATGGGGGCAGAAGGGACAAAAGACTTGAGGAGCTAAAGAGAGGTATAATATAGAGAGCTAATATAGGGGTAAATATTACTCACTGACCTGATACTCTCTTATATATCCTTAGATATTTATATGTTCTTTTTTTTCTATATAAAACTTACATTTGAGCTTGGTCTTCAAAACTTCATCTTTACCAATTGATCACCAAATGTAATTCTTTATAAAAGAAGAAGGTTACATAATGTCATACTTTGCTTGATCATCATAAATGATTTAGTCTTCAAAAAAAATTGCTTGCATTTGTTTACAAGCTTTGTTGTCTTTGCTGCTTTTGGGTGAAATACTCATTTTTGCAGATCTATAAGTTCGTTTGCATTCATGTGATTGTGATAGGTATAAAGATTCTGAAGGTATAAAAAGAAAAATCTAAATAATGAATATATAAAAATATCTAAATAATTTTTTGATCTAGATAAAAACACTTTCCTGCTTTAGATCCACTAACAATTACCTTGTCCTTTAATCCATGAGACTCATCTCATTATCTTCCGCTCAATCATATACTAGGGTTGCAGGAGATATTTAAATTCATGGAGCTGACGTGGCCGAGGGAGCAAGCTCTGGTTGTTTCATGCAGTTCTTCATGGCCATTAGCACTGGTCTTACTGCTATTGCTCGTTCATGAGCAATTTCCGTGAAGACTGCGGTCGGCATTTTCACGTTCCTCATTGGAGGTATGTTAAGTTGATTCTCTTTGGTGTTGAAATGCAAGTTACCAGCTACTTGCTAATGCTAGCTTCTTGCATTGTTTCAGAGAGTTTCACTCGGTGGCCTGCGTGTTGAAGTGGCTCCTTTGGGTTTTATCTGTGCTTTGCAGTGTTTTATACAGTTTCGTTTTCTTCCGGCGCTATGGTATGTGGTTGTCTGGCAACGTATTTGTTTGGCATTGCTTGGTATTGCTTCGCTGCTAATGCTTCCTCCTTTCATGTAGGATACACACTTGTGACTTTTGTCTCAGAGACCAGCTGGGTATTCAGGTTGGTGTATATAAATAGTGGACTTTGGGTAAGTAGTGCCGTTTTTAATATTGTTACCATGAGTAAAGCGTAATTATTAATGGGCTTAGCTAAAATGGAAATGTTGTTTGCCTGTAGGATGCCAGGTGCTCTCATTCCTCCTATTGGGCATGTAACCAGCTCTTGATCGTCGGGCTTCGCCCCGGCTGCTGTTCTGTTCTGTTTTTTTTTAATTGTTTTATTATAGGTTATTCTCACTCTGCTGCTCATCTCGGGTTGTGGCAGCACTCCACTGGGAGGGGCCGTGCTCCGCCATAGCCACCGGCAGTGTGCGTGGGCTAAATATAACCAGGGTGTGCGCGAGTGTGTGCGGTGGGGTGGTACGTGGGTATTACCCACTCATTACTGTGTATGCTGTTTATATGATCTGGTTTATCTTATTTTATTGTGTGGAGTTTGATTTATTTATTTATTCTCTGGCTTGTGATTTATTTTTGATTTATTTTCCTTTTTGATCTCGATACATGTTTTGTGGGCTTAGCCCTTCTTTGTGAGTACTGTATAGGTTTATTATATGTTCTCTTATTTTTTGACAGGATCGGGACAACCAGTAGGGGGGGCCAAGCCAATGGTAGTGGGTACCTGTGTCCATGAATTCACCTGTATGGTAGGGTAGCGTCAATTGGGTGGTGCAGTGCAGTGTATCACTTGTGGTCCCCACTCCGTAGTTAGGGTTCGCCCTCTGGTAAGCCCTCTCTTGTCCTTTTTGATTTATCTTTTTTTAGTATTTGTGTTCGTTATTTATGTTTGTTAATTGATGTGTTATTTTGCTGTGTTTACCTCCAACCATACCCACCGTAGTGTGTATGTAAGCGAGTGCGTGTGTGTTTCGGTGCAACCATTTTAACAAAAAGGTTTAAGAATATCATTTGTATACATTTGAAAGTAAATAAATATTTATACGATTGGAAACAAATCCTTGTCTCTGTCTTGATTGCACGTGGTGAACTTTGGACATTGTGATCAATTTGGGCGTTTGTAATTATAAACACACTCTCTTTTTCTCGAGGGCATATACCCCCTGGGGGTGGCGTAGTCAAAAGTACTTTCTACACGTTTTTCACTTTTATTAAACCATGGCCATACGAATGCCATTTTTGCAGCTTATTTTGCGGCTGTGGCAATCCAAGAATCCTTGGATTCTGGAACAAAGTGATAACCCCAAATCTTTTCTTTCCTCTGACAACTGACACCAGAAAAGATGGATCCTGGTTGCACATGAAAATAAAATCTCAAAACGTTATCTTTGCTCATCTATCAGGATGTGCAGCACAAATCGTAATCGTGTTTATCCAAATCAAAATAAATGATACACAATAATTTTTATAAGAAAAACTGGGTAAGTCACTGATCTCTTGCTAGAATGATTTTCACATGCGGGAGTTCTGCTTTTAAGTGGCCAACCTAAACATGTTTTCTCTTCTATTGATTTGTATTATTGCAATAGATTTTAAACCAATTACACACACAATTTGTAACAGGTGCCTAGGGCACCTGTCACCTGTTTTGTGTTTCGTCCCGTTCGTTTGAGTTAATTAACGTTCATTAGTTCATTAGTTTCGTTAATTAACTCGGTGTTGTAATTGGTTTGTCTTGTGCACGTGATCGGGTGTCTTTTTGTATTTATGTCCATTGTTTCTTGTCTTTGGTGCTGGTCGTTTTTGTTTTATGTCACATAGTTTTTCGTACCTCATGTTTTTTGGTGCACTGCACCTTTAAATAAACCTGTTATCAGCTACCTGCGTGCCTGGCTCCCTTCAGTGCGTGTAAACGCGGCGGTCTGCGCTTCCTACGCGCCACCGCTTCAGCCCGAGGTAGACTCTCGTGACACAATTTCAGCATACAGCATTCTTTATAAATAAACCAATACATAAACCATTCTCATAAATAAACCAAAATTGTTTCTTTGCTACATCTTTGCTTCATTTATGTTTTATAGATATCCTATGCATAGAAACATGCCTTAAGTGTTTAATAAATAGACATTTAGTTTATATTAATTTTGAAAAAAAATTACTATGTTAAGAATTTTCTATGATATTTCACTTATATTTTTACAATACATAAAATAATCATTGTTACATAACCATATTAACAATTTTATAAAAGGTATTATTAGTAACAGTACAATCTAATTGTATCAGATACTTTATCGATGAAAGTATGAATAGGTAATATTTACTTGCCAATCTAATTCTTTAGGCCTTAAGAGCTTGTTACTTATGTTTTTCTAGTTCCAGAACAAATCTACCACAAACTTTAAACAAGATATATGTATTCACTGATCTTCACTTGAGGTTAGGAAAAAACTGTAAATTTGATTTCTCACCAAACGATCATTTTAAAGCTCTGCTGGGCTGGTGATACAGAAACTGGATTTAATCCACACTGCTTAAAAAATCACCCTCCAGATGCATAAAACACACACACGCACTGGCTTGATGAAAATAGAAAATGACTCCAATATGCCCTAAGCTGCTTTGCTAAATCTCATTAACATGTATTATTTAACTAAGAAACACTTACAGGCTCAATTTCCAGCGGTTGAGAAGAATAGCCTTAAATTTCTTCTGGCATATTCACATCCAGCACACTATTTTATACAAAATGCTACTTAGCTCCCACTTACAATTAAATTACTTTCACATTTCAAATCCATTTTTTTGGAACTAACCTCATACCCATGTGGAAAAGCAGACAGCCACATGGTTTTCAGATTATATACTGTACATGTATACATTTAGTGAAAGGGGAATAAAAAACAAAGTTAACATTAGATGCTATCTAGCCTATGTTGGATTTACAGTTTAAAACACCAATTCAGGTTACCAATTTAAAAAGTACCTAAAGTAAGATCCATAGATTGAGACAGGTCACATTTACACATACACACACTTATTAATATGAAACAGTTTTTTAACCATGTAAATAAAAAAAGTATTGGACACAACTAAACCACTGCTGAATGGTGAAATGATGTTTCCAACTCTGTAATGATAAGACATATAGCATTTTCAAGAGACAGCTCAAAACACATCTATATCAAAAAATAAATAAAAGGTAGGATAAATCCTGACTTGGAAGCCAAACTTATCCGGATAATGATAAGTTTGATAATATTAAGGTTTCTGTTTAACTACTGACTTGTGTCATTCTTTTATTTGAAAGAAACTGGATTATAGCATCTAAATGACTAAATGTAATTTAAATGTAACCCAAGCAATTGTTAATTTTAACAATGGATTTGGTCAAAATACTACCTTTACACATCAGGCATTTCATTATATATACTTTCATGTATATCAGTTCCACATACCTCATACTTGCACTTAATCTTCTTTACTTTGTTGTTGTCACACCCGTCTACCTCGGGATAAAGCGGCTGCTCATAGGAAGCGCAGAGCCGCAGCGCTCTAACGCGCAGAAGAGAGCCAGGCATGCAGGTAGCAGGAACACAAATTTATTATGGTGTAGTGACACCGAACAAAAAGGTACATCAAACGAGTGCAACATGAAATTAAAGACGCGCACGGACGACAAGGAACACCGGAAATAAATACATAAACACTTCCCATCACGTGCACCAACAAACCAATAACAAGAAAGAGTTAATTAACTAAACTAATGATAAATGAACGTTAATTAACTCAAAAAAACGAAGGGAAATACAGAACAGGTGACAGGTGCCCTAGGCACCTGTTACAGTTGTCATATGATCATGATCTTTAAAGGACAAATGCAGAGCAAGTTCAGGTGGTAAATGATTTCCTGTGTTGCTGTGACACTGATGTGGTGATGGTGTTTGTGTGTGTTGCACTACTGTTCTCATCTCAATGTATCTGTTAGACTGAAAATAGTTCTCCAGCCAACAGCTTCCTTTAGGCAGCAGCCCAACGAAGGGTTATATCTATAAGGTGGAGTATTTGTCTATTAGAATAGCTGTGTCAATGAGAGTGCACAATTAGTGTTTTTAAAACTAAAACAGCTCTGCTCTAAAATGCACAATAACATCATCTGTCATACATTTCAGTGTCATGCTGTGAAACACCCACCACCCAAATAATATCTAATATCTGTTTCAGTAGGAATTCTGATTGCTGAAGGACAGAGTTGGTAACAAAGTATGAAGAGTTTGTAATTGTAAAACTAAAAAGTGTATCAAAGTGAAATGGATAATATAGAGAATGAATATTAAATCAAGGAATTTTATTTATAAAAGTAACCAATATGTTTAATGACACAATTTTTAAATATAATTGCTAATCCTAACTGCCAGGACATGCAGAAAATTATTCAGAAGCCATTATAAAGAAGCATGACTTCAACCTACAAAATACAAACCTTTTGTCTTCAAGGTTTCTGCCTTTAAATAAAAAAATTCTTCCCTGCTAAACGGCCATGAGCACTTTACTAATCCTTGCAAGTTGTAATGCATCTTTAGAAAGTTGATAAAATTTCCAGTGCACTCCATTTGTCATGTGCAAGGAAATCAGCCAATTGATCCATCTCTGTATCTTTGAGGTTGAGAACCTTTGATAAGGTGAACACATGTTTTCGGGGCTTAGTAGCTGACTTAGCTTGGTAGATGACTAAGTGTTAGGACGTTTCGCTCCACATTCATTCATTCATTCATTATCTTCCGCTTTATCCTATCTTAGGGTCACGGTGGGGTTCCCCATGCCCATCCAGGGGAGAATGTTGCGGGCGCTGGGCAGATACACCCAGGACAGGGCGCCAATCTATCGCTGGGCACACACTCACTCACACAGACACGCATGCATACACACTCTATATGGGGCAATTTTGGAGAACTCAATTGACTTGGTCCATGTTTTTGGACAGTGGGAGGAAACCGGAGAACCCGGAGGAAACCCACGCAGACAGGGGGAGAACATGGAAACTCCACCCAGATGGGGATTCGAACCGGGAATCCCTTGTGCTGAGAGGCGAACGTGCTAACCACTAAGCCACCGTGCCGCCCTCGCTCCACATTTACTGGCAAATATTTTAATACAATTTGACCCTTTATTGTTTCTGCTCCAGGCCTGGAAAACTTTTTTTATGTTATTTTTATGTTATTCACAAGCAGCTCTTTGAATCCGATCATTTCTAGTGTGAGGAGAATGGTTACTTTTCTATCACGTTTTCCTCTAATTTCAATTAGTTGGAAATGCAAAGTGGAAACTTTTTTCCACTACAGATACTACATCAGAAACATCAAAATGTACATGTGATGTGTCTCATTAGTAGATATGAATTGAATCTTATTTGGAAAATTCCCCTGCCCTTCTTCGATAAAAAAGTATCACTTCACACAAAGTAACATTAGCAAGATTGGACCAGTTCTTCTGTTTTCTTTTCAACGTTAGTTTGTTTCGAACGTTTTTTCTTTTTTTTTTTTTTTTTTTTTTTTGCATCAAGATTTCAATTCTTTTTCTTTACAGTCTTAGTAAAAGGTACAAGCTCTGGTTTGTTCCATTTAGATTCATGCAGCATTTTTAAAGCACAGGGCAACACACATTCATGTGCCATAGAGATGCTTACATTTTTGTACATTCTCAACAACATTGTCTAGCTCAGCAATCATTCCTGTACATTCAACAATGTTAGTGTTAGTTATTACATAAAAGATCCAGGTGAATTCTTCTATCGTTGGCTCCTTTAGTAAAGTGAAAGCTTTTGCTACCTCCAGCTCATTTCCAGTTAATTTCCCTGCCATCTTCCAAAGTGGTTTAGAGCATTATAAGCAATACTGCTTTTTGTCGAATGCCCTTTTACCATGTACTTTCATTCTACTTTAGTTTCATGACAAATATTCCACTACTTTCCCCTTCATTAGAATGCATCATGTCTTCATACACAGTTGAAGCTTTGTTTAAACTCTACTGAAGTACTAGATGCATGTGTCCTGGAAGAAATACACATAACACAGTAAGTGTTTTTGTATAGTAAATCCACAGTTTTAATGTTAAAATACACGGATTAAACATTTTACCAGCCTGTAAGTGCAGTGCTAATCTGCTATTTGTTAGAAGCAAGATATGGAGATAGAATTACCTGTTGCGCACCATGCTCCAACAATATGAATGTCACCAAGTAAAAAGAACAATTAGGGTTCCTAATGAGCTGGCCAATCAGGAACTGCCTTTTTTCTAGGCTGGGAGGTTGCTTTGGGGACCTGATATGTTAGGTGATTACACTTAGGCAGCAATCATGTAATGATGAGGGAGAAGTGATCATGGTGAGACCTTGTACTCATACTTAAAAGAGGGACAATTCTGGTCTAAACAATAAAAGGTCTAAATTAGTCAGCTGAATCTGTAATTCTTATTGCATCATGTGTTCAATAAAATATGAATTGTTGAAAATAAATTGCAATTTAAAGTAATATCAGTATGATAAATTCTTGTATTTTGAGTCTAAAATTATACACACACTTGTTCTTCTTTATGAACTCTGGGAATGCACTTTGACACACACATTACCTATACATACACACATGCACACAAGTCTGTTTTTTACCTCTTTGTCAAAATTCAGGAAAATATTGTCATGCACTTTAAAATTAAATTTACTTTCAGTTTTATTGCTTGTGCCCATGGGGACCTATCTGACAAGGATATAAAAACAAGTGCACACACAAACACACATTTAATTTTGTAATCTGCTGGATACAATATGATCCTTTTGAGTGTTTGAATACTTAAATATTTCTTCTTTCGCATTGATAACTTATCAGGCAACATTTACATCCTGAAGTGACATAATGTAACGGGTGCCTAAGGCACCCGTCCCTCGGCCGTTGTGTGTGGGTGTTTTTGGTTTCTGTGTTGATGTGCCTGTGTTTAGTTAATTAGCTGTCTTGTGTAGGTTTTTGAGTTAATTAGCTTCGCGGGTTCGTTGGGTGGTTGGGTGCACGTGGTGTGTTAGGTTAGGGTATTTAGTTCCGGGGTTTTAGGTCTTTCGTGCGCGTCTTTGTGTGTTTGTCACCTTGTCCTCTATGTACCTGTTTGTGTGGTGTTTTTGCACCAGTAATAAAATATTCCTGTTCTTTGTTCTACCTGCGTGCCTGGCTCCCTTCTGCGCGTTAGAGCGCCGCGGCTCTGCGCTATATTTGCGCAGCCGCGTTCTAAGTCCCAGGTGGGCAGCGTGACAGAAAAGACGCGCCAATCGTTTTGGGAGTCCAGAGCCCAGGTAGGCTATTTTTAAATTTTTCTTTGGGGGGGCCGTATAGCCTCGTACTCGCGGCGCGCTCCGCCGTTTCCGCGAGTGCGTTGTGATGCGGAGCCCGCCCTCCCGGAGCCGGGGGAACGGCTCAAACAGCGTGATGGCGGAGTGGAGCGACTCCGATGAGGAGGGTTGTGGAGGGTTGGGTTTGAGGCGCTCTGCGCAGAGGAAAATCTGGACATTGTCCAGATTTCCGATGACGAGGCGGGCGAACCTTACCTGTATGGGCACATTCTGCCCGTACACACCCTCCGCAACACTGAGGAGTTCTGGACGGAGGGTCCAGTCCGGTTTGTTAAACCCCCGGTGGCGAGACACAGACACAGAGCGCGGCGACGGCGTGGGCTGAAGCTGCGGCGGGCGCACGGCGCAGCCGCGGAGCGCGAAGCGTGGACTGCGGGGCAGTCACGTGACGCGACCGCGCCGGTCCGTGCCGCGTCTGGGTCGCGCTGCGAGGGGGCGGTACCGGAGCCGCCGCCTGAGTGCGCGAATGTTTTGTGTCCCCCTTCCTCCTATGTGTTGTGTCCCCCGTCCTCCTATTTGTCGTCTGACCAGTCTGTCATCCCCATGTCCGACATGTTTGTCTCTTTGTGTCTGGGCGTTGCGGTGGGGGTCTACATGTTTTGTGTTCAGGATGGAGAGCCGGAGGTGCCGGCCGAGGTCATGCCAGCGCGCGTGCCCGCCGAGGTCCGCGCAGCCTGCGTGCCCGCCGAGGTCCGCCCAGCGTGCGTGCCCGCCGAGGTCCGTCCTGCCTGCGTGCCCGCCGAGGTCCAGCCAGCGCGCGCGCCCATCCCGCGGCCCAGGGGCGTCACGCCGCCCATCCCGCGGCCCAGGGACGTCACGCCGCCCATCCCGCGGCCCAGGGGCGTCACGCCGCCAATCCCGCAGCCCAGGGGCATCCCGCCGCCCATCCCGAAGCCCAGGGGCGTCCCGCCGCCCAGCCCGAGGTCCAGGGGCCGCACGCCGCCCAGCCCGAGGTCCAGGGGCCGCACGCCGCCCAGCCCGAGCAGCAGGGGCCGCACGCCGCCGAGCCCGAGCAGCAGGGGCCGCACGCCGCCCAGCCCGAGCAGCAGGGGCCGCACGCCGCCCAGCCCGAGGTCCAGGGGCCGCACGCCGCCCAGCCCGAGCAGCAGGGGCCGCACGCCGCACGCCCCGCCGCCAGGGGGCGTCCGCCTCGCCAAGCCGCCACGGGGCGCCCGCCTCGCCACGCCGCCAGGGGGCGTCCGCCTCGCCACGCCGCCAGGGGGCGTCCGCCTCGCCAAGCCGCCTCGCCACGCCGCACGCCCCGCCGCCAGGGGCCGCACGCCCCGCCGCCAAGGGGCGCCCGCCTCGCCACGCCGCCAGGGGGCGCCCGCCTCGCCACGCCGCCAGGGGGCGCCCGCCTCGCCACGCCGCCAGGGGGCGCCCGCCTCGCCACGCCGCCAGGGGGCGTCCGCCTCGCCACGCCGCCCGTGGGCGTCCACCTGACCCTGCAGCAAGAGGGCGTGGCCCAGTCCTGATCCGCCACGGGCGGCCACCTGACCTCGCAGCCGGAGGCCGTCCGCAGCTCCGCGTCCGTGGAAGGCGCCTTCCACACCGCGCCCGCAGAGGGCGTCCACCCCGACACAGGACCCATAGACGTGTCACACGCCTCCCCCGCAGAGGGCGTCCACCGGAGGGCGCCTATCGAGCCCGACTCAGGAGGGGCGGACGACCCCTCCCACCCCCCCAGGACTGTTTTTTGGGGTGTCTTGGTCGCGTCCCCGTGTTACGCGACCGTAAGGGCGGGGGTAGTGTAACGGGTGCCTAGGGCACCCGTCCCTCGGCCGTTGTGTGTGGGTGTTTTTGGTTTCTGTGTTGATGTGCCTGTGTTTAGTTAATTAGCTGTCTTGTGTAGGTTTTTGAGTTAATTAGCTTCGCGGGTTCGTTGGGTGGTTGGGTGCACGTGGTGTGTTAGGTTAGGGTATTTAGTTCCGGGGTTTTAGGTCTTTCGTGCGCGTCTTTGTGTGTTTGTCACCTTGTCCTCTATGTACCTGTTTGTGTGGTGTTTTTGCACCAGTAATAAAATATTCCTGTTCTTTGTTCTACCTGCGTGCCTGGCTCCCTTCTGCGCGTTAGAGCGCCGCGGCTCTGCGCTATATTTGCGCAGCCGCGTTCTAAGTCCCAGGTGGGCAGCGTGACACATAACTAATGTGCAGATTCTTTTTTTAAGAACACCGGGGATGGCCTATATTAATCAGACTTATGGCTCCATGGCATGGTATTGCATTTGCTTATTAAACCTTGCATCACATAATTTACATGTCCTTTATTGCTTTCTGTGGTTTGAAAAGCAGTTTAATGGAGAAACCATTCCATTTTTCCATTCCATGTTCCATTTTAACTTCTGCTCAGCTGTGCTGTTCCTTGATATTATTAGCTTTACTAAAGACATTTAGATGAGCGATTATATAAATATCCAAGGAAAGTTTAAAATAGAGTGGCACGGTGGCTTAGTGGTTAACACGTTCACCTCTCAGTGCTAGGGATTCCCGGTTCGAATCCACATCTGGGTGGAGTTTCCATGTTCTCCCCGTGTCTGCGTGGGTTTCCTCCGGGTTCTCCGGTTTCCTCCCACAGTCCAAAAACATGGATTAAGTCAATTGAGTTCTCCAAATTCCCCCATATAGAGTGTGTATGTGTGCATGTCTGTGTGAATGAGTGTGTGCCCAGTGATAGATTGGCACCCTGTCCTGGTTGTATCTGCTCAGCACCCGAAACTTTCTCCCCTGTATGGGCATGGGGAACCTCCCCCCTGTGACCCCAATATAGGATAAAGTGGAAGATAATGGATGGATGGAAGTTAAAAAATTGTATAAATTACTATTCAAATTACTTTACTTTGGTATATGACAACTCCAGACTCTTGACTTTTGGAAAGAATTAGAACTTTGAATTTTCATGCAATTAAAATAAATATAGCCACAAAACCTTTACAATTATCCAAGCTTTTTAATCCAACTGTTGGTGTTATACTGAGTGTTGCATACTTTACATATTGGGAACATAATATATTGTAAATAATTTCTGTACACTATACACTAGAAGGTAAAACAAAGCTGAAAAAAGACTTTGATACAATTGTACAGTATTAAAAGATTAATAAAAGCCCACAGACCAGTGAAGGAGTGTCAATAAATATTTAATATGCATGAATTGAGCATGGTTTTGGAAAATGCAAACATGACATTGAATTAAGTAAAATCCTTTATAGATAACTACAGATTTTTTTGCAGATTATTTTTTAAGCAGGTTATTTTTTAAATGTGTATTATGTGATTTTGCTGATGTAGAATACCACAGTAATTCATCATCATTGTAACCACATAATTATACAATTATGAGGCCGAATTTCTCCATCACAGGAATAGGTTTCATCAACAGATTAAAATAAATACAAAACTGCTTGGTGGTGTAGCTGCATCATTGTTTCTGTCACAGTTACAATCTCTATGGTGTATGGCTCACCCCTGCTTATATAATCTGCCCACAGATCATTAGTGGAACTACCGGCAGGTGTGTTAATTAGCTCTAATTCTGGTCTAATTCTCTAATCTGGTCCAGTTTTAATTCATTTTGTTTAAATCATCATAAAATAATTCATTTAAACAATAAAATTAATAATCACAGACCAACAACCATTAAACCATGCCCTGCTTTACTGATTATTTAATGCACAATGACATGACCATAGTTTGGGTAAATCAAACAAAACACTTCAATAAGGAACTTTAACATTTTTTTTTAAACAAGTATTATTTTGTTGTTTGGTGTCCTGTCCTGGGTGTATCTGCCCAGCGCCCGAAATGTTCTCCACTGGATGGGCATGGGGAACCCCATCGTGACCCTAATAGTGGATAAAGTGTAAGATAATGAATGAATGAATTATTTTGTTGTCATGTACTTTGGCCTTACTTACAGCAATAGATTGTGTAAACCAGTTTAAAGCATTTTATATATAATTAAATACAATATATGAAATTAATTTAGTTTTAGCAAAAATATCAAATTCTTGTAACGTTTGAATCCACAAATCATTCTTCATTAGCTGATGAAGGATTGTTGCTCTCCTCTGCATTAGAGAAAATGTTGTGTTAGAAATAAAGTTTTACAAATTTTCATGTTAGAATCATTTGATTAAGAACAGCATTTACAGATTTTTAAAAAGTGTATCCATATACCAATTTGTTTACCAAAAAAATCATTAAGAAAAAGTAAATTAAAAACATTTCAAAATAAAGAAATCACATACATTATATATTTAAAGATAACAAAGAGACAGATTTAAAAAAAAAGTTTTTTTTTTATTATAGATTATTATAGATTTTTTAATAATAAAGTTAATCACAACATCATTGGAGCAATGAGGGTTAAGGGCCTTGCTCAAGGACCCACATTGGTAACTTTAGTGGATCTGGGATTTGAACCCCCAACGTTCAGATCTATCAAATCATATCTTAACAACCTATATTTAAAAAAGTGTATTAAGGCACAAACAAGGACAGAGAGAAAGAATGAGCCAAAACACTTTTAAACTAATGTGCATGGCTAATCGAAAATAAAAAAAATATTACAAAATATTTAACTACTGTACAAGGGAATCAGACCAGTTACTCATGGCAAAGATTAACATATGTACCTAGCAAATGTATGAACATATTAACATATCATTGTTAATAAAATATTACACAACAAATATTTAAATAACCTAAATACCTTTTATCGGTGTGTTTTCAAGGTTGGGTTTGGAAACTGCTTCATCTTTGGGCTCATGTGTTTTATATGTTCCTTTTTGGCGACATATATAGTGGAACAGCACCAGAGTCAGTATGAGCAGCACCACAATGAGAGATGTGAACACTCCTGCAGATGCAAACTACAACCATTAACATAACACTAGAATTTAAAAATATATAACAATGTTAGCAGAGGTAAAAGTTGAAAAACAGTTCTTACCCAACACAACTTTTAGAAAAAAGTCAGTTTCAGTGCCAGTAGCATCTAAAACAAAATCTTTTTAATATTAGTTAACAAATCACAGATAAAATAATCATATGCTTGGCTTAGTGGTTAGCACGTTCGCCTCTCAGCGCTAGGGATTCCCAGTTCGAATCCCAATCTGGGTGGAGTTCCATGTTCTCCCCATGTCGACGTGGGTTTCCTCCGTGTTCTCCAGTTTCCTCCCACAGTCCAAAAACATGGACCAAGTCAATTGAATTCTCCAATTTGCCCCATATAGAGTGTGTTTGTGTGAGTGAGCGTGTGCCCAGCGATAGATTGGCGCCCTGTCCTTGGTGTATCTGCCCAGCGCCCCAGACGTTTTTCCCTGGATGGGCATGGGGAACCCCCCCCCCCCCCTCACCGTGACCCTAATAGAGGATAAAGTGGAAGATAATGGGTGGACGGATAATCATATGCTAGTGGCCGGCATATACACTATATAGATAATAGTATTGAGGCAGCTACATATTACACCGAACAGTAGAATTAAGTTATATACAATTCTAGGACCCCCCTTTACAACATCTATCTATGGGAATTATTGCTTATACTTCTGCCACACTCACATTATTAAATTTTGTTAATATCCAATTCAGGACGGCACGATGGCATAGTTGTTAGCACGTTCACCACAGCGCTGGACATCAGCACAGTTTTAATGTTCTCACTGATTCCACATGGGTTTTCACCCTGGGTTCTCTGGTTTCCACCCACATTTCAAAAACTGGTAATGGGTAAATTGGCTGCTCTAAATTTCTCCATCTAAATTCCCCCATACGTTTATCTGTGTGAGTGAGTCTATGTCAAGCAATTTATTGGTGCCCTGTCATGGGTGTATTTGCACTGCACCCGAAATAATCTCTCCTTGGATGGGCATGGAGGTACCCCCCCATGGGACCCTAGTCCCTGGTATCAGATTAAACAAAAGATAATGAGATAAATATTCTCAGATGGATAATATTGGTGGGCTAAATGTAGTCCGTGGGTCAATCTGTGCTGTTCATATTAATTCTGGTGTGTATCTATGTGTACACTGTTGTTTTGCATAGGTTTTATTTAGTTTTAGTTTGCCTGGATTTATTTTTTACCTTAAAATTGGTTAATTTACAATTATATCCAGATTATAAACCCAGATTATTATGTATTAATATAACATAAGCAAACTGCTCTATCCTAAACATCTCCACAATTTCAACTTTCAGAAGTAAAAAAAAACTTATCTTACTAAAAAGGCAGCCCCATCCACATAACTACCCACTAGATAGCTTTTATTTATTGCACCATTGTAAAATAACTAAAGAGATTCATACTCAGTCTGTCTGGAAGAAATGAATATCTGCAGAGCATCAAGTCAAGGAGCTTTTCATTTCCTGGGCTACACGAGACACTGTCAGTACCAAGCTGGTGGCCAAAATGTGAGGCCTATTTTGTGTGTGCCGTTAGTTCCCTTGCTGCTACAACCACATCTATTTGTTTATTGTCTTCCATGTGTGATCCCTTGTGGAATGTTTGATCTCAAATAATTATTTTAACATATTGTTATATACATCCAAACCTACACCAACCTGAGGAGTCCAACAGGTAAGGTTGAGGCTTCTTAAACATTTGTAAACAGTATGTAGCAGTCTGTGTGTGTAGTTAGGTAGGTGCCACATTTGTACTTATGTTTGTTAGTTTAAGTATTTAGTTTTTGTGTTTCTGTTCTTTTGTATAAATTAAATAAAATAAATGGTTTGCTTTTTTGCTTTCATTTGGCATCATCATTGTTCATCATTGTTCTCCAGATTTAGTCCTTAAAAACATGTATTCAAAGTCATTTGGCTGCTCTAAATTGCCCCTATATAGTGTATGTTAATGAGTGTGAGCCCAGAAATGGATTTGTGCTATCCGGTGTGAATCTTCTTAGAGCCACACACCATTTATAAACTTATATAGTGTGTTTGTATCTGTTTTTTATAAGACAATTGAGATTGTGCATTATGGTGAATAAATCGCTGAAAAGAGGTGTAACGTCACTCTGATTCGCATTGTGCCTAATAAAACCTCTTTCCCATGATTTATTCACAATAATGCCCTCTCGTGCCTTATTGCCTTTTTTACATAGTGAAACAATGTAAAAAAGTACTAACAGAGTCTGTAGCAAAACAGATGTATCACAGATTGTAATTGTGAAAAGTCATAAAGTGATCTTTTTGACTTCAGTGCTTTACACACAGAAGAATTTGTCCTCCACATTTAGCCAATTCATGCAGTAAAACAAACACTAAAGTGAGCACACATGCCCAGAGTGGTGGGCAGCCCTATAGACGACACCCAGGAGCAGTTGGGTTTTGGTGCCTTGCCAACAGACATTCATCCATAGTACTTGGTTGGACGGGGAATCAAACCAGGGACCTTAACATCGCAAGGCTGATTCCCTAACCACAAGCTTATGATTACACAAGATTATGATTACATTGTAGAAATACATGTTGCACTTGTATGGCAAGCGAAACTGGAAAAATAATTACAAATTAGAAAGAGGTTTAGTTTAGTAGGTTTAGATTAGT